>JAUZNK010003563.1:0-27009 GCA_035046665.1 Euphysa ruthae | reverse complement strand
TTTGCTCCTTCAGAAGCTTAGCAAAAAAAATCCATGCTTTTTAAACAATGATTTTGAAACATTTCACTTATATTAGATATTCCGTCCAGCATTAAAAATTATATTGTTATTGTTATAGCATCTGTGGTCCAGGCTGCTCTAGATGCAGCCAATGTTGTGATTTCCCAAGCAGTTCTTGCTTCAGTACAGGTATTGGATGAAACACAGATGTTGCTGGTATCAGTCAATGAACTGTCTGATAAATTCAACTACCTTGTATCTGCTTCGACCAATATTACAAATATTGTAACAGAAGGGCAAGCACTAGGTAAATATTGAATTTATTAAACACAAACAACACTAACAATAATATCATTGATTTTCATATTTTTGTAACAGGGTAGAAATTTAACTGGTTCCATTTGATCATCTGGCACAGTGTTCTCTGACATTCACATTCCAAATTGGGGTTGGTGCCCTCGACAGTGAGACAGTTAGTCAATTTATTGTTAATTGTTTTATCTGTGATTTACATCATGGTGTAGTTAATATCAGATAGTTTAATGGGATTTAAATGGATTTTAAATCTTTCCATAACCTCAATTGCTCACCATTAAAATTTATTTACAACTTACTCCTTTCATTTTTGTAAATTTTTTATCAGATTTCTTTTTGAAAATCCTATCTGAAATTTTGCTTTAAAAAAAGACACCTTACATTGCAAAATACTTGAAAATTACACTTACGCAAAGTATTTTGTGGTATTTTCGTTATATATAATTAGATTATTATTTTAGCAATCTCAAGTGATCTATTGTAGTGAAACAAATTAAAATTATATTTTTTATGATAATTGGTTTTGATTTGTACTAGAAACCAAGTTACAAAAAAATTAATGATTCCTAACATGTTGTTGCAGAGATTCTAGAAGGTAATAGTTGTTTTCAGAGAGAGCTTGAAATTAGCATAAAGATAAGGTTATAAAATAATACATAAAGTGTAAAATTAGCTTACAAATGATCAGATTTAAGATTTTAAATTAAAATTGCTTTAAATAACAAATACATAACAGGTATATAACTGGTTTTTTAAAAAACTTTATTGAAAAATAAGGTTTTGGATAAAAAAGAATAAGGCAATGTTTCATGTAGCTGATCAATATTGAAAAAAGGGTTTGAAACATATGTTAATGAGCAAAATTATTGGCTAAGGCTAAGGTTGATGAATTAATAAGTACTAAAATAAAATATCTTTAGGAGACTCGAGTGAAAATAATCAGACAAGGTTTTGAAGGAAAAGCTATCATAAGTTTTCAAAGGAAAAATTATGATGAATAGTCTGTAGAGGTGGTAAAGGAACTCAATTTATTGCTTCTAAAAAAAAACTAGTAAAAATTTCATAGAAAGGAAGGAAAAACTGTTTTAAGCAAAATGTAGTTTTGAAAATGTGGTTTTGAAGTAATATCAAAATAAAGGTTTAAGGGTAAGCTAGTTAAAATAATCAGGCAAGGAAAAAGTTTAAAAACTATAATAAGGCTTTGAAGAAAAGATTATAAATAGCTTTAGGAACATTAAGGTTTTAATTACAATTTAAAGGTTAAGTGTTATTGACAAATAATAAGTCAAATTCTAACTATTTACAGTTTTTTTTTTTTTTTTTTTTTTTCATAAAAATCAAAATATTGTTAATTTCATTGCAGAGTTTTTGAAGAAATTAGAATGATCATAACCATTTTTTTTTTTTTTTTTTTTTAAGCGTTTTACAAATCAAATGTCTGCATGAGTTAGTGAGTTAGAAGTTTTACACTTTTATCTAGTTCAGTTCATTACTTACTTATGTTTTTTAACAAATTGAAAATTTGAAAGAATCCTTTTTTTTTCATCCATCATTTGTAAAAGACTCTGCTTTGACTGATTGGAACCTAATCTAATTTTATTTTATTTTAGTTAATCAAGCAGAAATTAAGCTCTCCGCTCAGAATGGACATATTGACCAAGCCAAAAATGTCATATCATCATTTGTCTCTGTAAATGAAGGTATCGGGTCAAAACAAATGCAACTAGATCAGAAATTATACAGGCTTAATAACTTAGCAGCCGAAATGCCATTCACTGTAGAGTATGCCCTTGGGGAACAATCAACATATCCTTTGCAAGGATTTGTGGGGAATATGGCTCAGCGAAGACGTTTTATTGGTGTTTATTTTGATTTTAAAGTATATAGTGATAATGGTATTTTGGGGTATTTACTAGCTGCTCCAGAATCATTGGTTAGTATCACAATATTTCAGTGCATTATCTTTTAACAACTGCCTATTTTTTTAGGGAGACTCCTATAATAAAGTGGATAAAGGTCCTTTAAAGTCATGTCAAACCATGTGGGTCTTCAGCTTTACTTTAAAATATATGACAAAAACTTCAAAAATTTTCCAGTTATAATCGAGATATATATTTTTTTCTCACACAAGCTAATCAGAAAAATTAAGAAAATATAAAGAAAAATTGTTTCTTGGTTGTAAACAACTTCAAAACTTACATTTGAATATCTAACAGAATTTTTAATACATGCACACACTTCTAATATTTTCAATATGTTATCTCCAATTATTTCTAGGCCTTTATGTGATTTCTCATTTAGGTTGGCAGTATGGGAGTTTATATCAAGGAAAAACATTTGTATTTTGTATACAACATGGGACTTGGAAATATTGTTGAAAAATTACAAGAAATACGGTTGGGTGAATGGACTACGATTGTGATAGGTCGTGCATTCCAGAATGTAATGGTTATCGTCAGAGATTTCTATGGTGAGAAAATCATTTTATTGAATTATTTCTAACAGGAATTTTGGAATCTTTCAAAAAATTAGTTAAAAATTTAACAGAACAAGGTGTCATCTTACTGGATTCTTCTGTAAAACTATAGATGTTTGTATTTACTTAAAAATTGTGATTTAGCAACTACAGCAGAATGAAGAACTGAATCCGTAAAAGAAATCCTCTAAAAAAATCCAGGATAGAATCAACTACACAAACAGCATAAAAGACTGATGGACAATAAAATTTACAGATATGGCAGAACAAATGATATATGTAGCAAGATAAAATCTAGATATAGGCTAGCTAGCTAACAAGCTCTTGCACAAATAATGTATATTCTGGTGAATAGAAAAAATATATTTATGTATTGCTTGCAGCTATAGCCCAAGAATAAAAATATAAATACAAGAATATATCAGTTGATAAGATCAATGCTATGATGATCGCATTTATCATAATGGGCATCCAATAAGAAATCTTTTATGTGTATGGATTATTTTTCGGTAACAAAGGAATTATTTGTTATGTGATTGTTTCTCAACTTTTTTAGTATGGGATTCAAAAACATTATCTCTGTATATGTCCTAAACTTTTTGATAATTTGCATTCATCTGATTGGACTATTATTACTAAAATTTGTTCTCTTAATTCTGTAAATGTGGTAAATCCTTGAACATGTTTTGAACTTTTTGACGTATTTTATTCATACTTTAAATATACCCCTTTCTCTAGAAAAGTAAGGTACTATTTTAAATCTTGCTAGAAAGCGTAAAATGAAATATTTGTTTGGAATTTACAGTTTGTTAATTATTGAGACCACATATACCAACTAATTTTTTGTTTGATTTAGGTGCAACCACATCTACAATGATTGAATCGCCTTACTATAATGATAAAGATTTTATAACTTTAAATTCAAACAGTAGATGGTATCTCAATGGATTCCCCCCTGGCATTATGGTATGTTTTTCACTCTAAAAATACTATTTTAGCACTCATCGCAGAGAAATAATAAAAAAAAAAAAATGAAATAAATTAAATTTGTTATAAGCTTTTAAACCTCTCTTGCTTTTATTTATATAGCAGTCACAAATTTCTTGAAAACTGCAAAAAAATTAGTTTTATTTTTATTTTATTTTTTCATTGAAATAGCAAAAATAACTGTTCCACATTCCTCATTCCTAGTTAATATTAATAACCCAAAATTATTTAACTGCTTAGTGACTGATAAGGTCCAAGCACTGCTTACTCATGCTACATCCTCTAATTTTAGCCTAGTCATTTTGGTAAAAAATGAAAATTATCAGAAGAGATATTCTTTAGGGGGCTGGAACCTGCTTTAAATAAGTTGTTCCATGGTAGTATTGGTTAATAATATGTATAAAGCTGATGATGTCTTTTCTATTTGTTGAATACTTTAATTTTTTGGTTCAGGGCCTCCAAAAAATGATCATATTTTTAAATCAAATTTTTGAATTTGTCTTGAGATAAAATGCTTCAATTTACTGTGCTCGTAGCCTACACCAAAAGGCGGACAAAAAGCATGCTTTTCATATTTCAAGCTCTAATTCTGCTTAACTCTTAAAAAATGTTATTTTTAGTTATTTAGTGATAAATTTCATTTTTTAATGTGAAAGCAGTTTCCAGGAATCCATAGTCAATAAAACATTTGGCGACTTATGTTGGGAATAAAATATTAGAATAACTGTGTATATGATAATAATTAAATTTTACTTTAAATATATATGATTATATATATATATTTTTTTTTAACAAATTAAATCTATTGATAATTATTCTTTTTTTTATTTGTCATCAAGAAATCTACCTTTGAAACAATTTTAATGTTATGTTGATATTTTGGAATTGTACGCATAGTCTTTTTCTTGTTTTTAGGATCAACTTACAGAGACATATGGGCAGATGAACGGGATTTACGATAATTTTTTTATCAATGATATCCGATATAATCTTTGGGATACAACAGCATACACTGGTGTCATGAAATATGCAAATTATCGATATAAGATGCCATCTAACACAGATGGAAATGCTGTTACATTGTTTGGAAATGGATACATTAAACACCAAGTTGGAAACTTCATGGTTAACAATGAGTTCTCAACAGTTAAACTAGAATTCCGGACATTGAAGGATAATTGTGTTATTTTTGGTGTGACAGGGCAGAATGGGAATTTCGTTTACGGGTTATATATATTTGGTGGAAAGTTGATGTTTCAATTTGCAACAAGTTTGGGCAATGATATTGCTGTTCTTACTAACAGGTAGTGTTATTATGATATCTATTATTTCATGTTTGTAGTTAAAACAGTGAAAGACATCAATAAAACAGCAGTCTGGCAAATCTATGCTAGAGTAATAGGTTTGGCTTAATTCGACTTAACTAAAGAATTTAAATTTTAAACTAAAACTATTTATTAGTTTGAAAAACTAATTTGATCCAATTATAAAATTTAAAAAATATTAAAGACAGGTAAAAGAAAAAAATTGATTTAAATGAAAAATGAAAAAAAAAGTATATATTAATATCTATAAACTATTATAAACAAATTAATTAGAATATGTAGACCTCAATGGGTATAAACTTAGAATGACTAATAGTTTTTTCAAAATTTAATACCCATCAACGGTTTGGTTAAGTTGCACAGAACTCAAATAATTTTAGCCTATGAATTCAAATTTATTTAGTTTATGATAAATATTTTCATATTTATCCCTTATAAAAAACAATTATTTTTCATAATTTAAATGATTTTTTTTTTTAATTCAAGGAGCATTTGGCTCTGATAGATTTCAATAAATGTAAACAGCTAATTTATTATTGTATATTTAATTGAATGTTGTGAAATTTTAAAATATTTTTTCACTTTTATCTTAGGAACACCTACAACAACGGGGATTGGTACCAGGTCCAGGTGATACGTAGTGCAGTCAACGCAACTCTCATTGCTAAACCAGTCAACACTCAGCTTAATATTTTGTCGGAAACTAAAACTGATTTTATTGGCCCTGCAGCGATACCTGCTGGTGTTACCATATTATTTGGATCTATTCCCGAACTAGGGTAAAATTGATTTATTATTAATTGCACAGTTTCTAGGGGTAGAATTCTGAAATAATTGGGCCGAGAAAAATTTTATTAGGTGAGGCGCATTCAAGTTTTTTATGATTTCATAAATATAAAACAATAACAGAGTTTTAAAAAATATTTATCCTCTAATTTATCTTTTAGTCAACTTCTACCACCTGTATCTGGAATATTTGCTGGAGATTTAAAAAATCTACATCTCAGTGATTCCACGTCAGAGCTTCTTCCACGAACATTTGACTCTCCAATGCATTTACTTGAACAGAAAGGAGACAGTTATTATGACATTATTAGAGGACCGGTATTATATTTTTTTTTTTTTTTTTGATGAATGAAAATTTTTCATTATTTTTTATTCTCATCAGGTGTCCCAAAAAGTCACAATTTTGATCATATATTTACAATTTATTAAAATATTTAGACAAAACTGGTGTTTGTGCGTAACGATACTTTACTTCTTAGGCAGGCATATTTGCTTATTTACTTACTGGAAGGCTGTGCTGCACCTTTCTCAATGACCTTGATGTTGAATGGTTTTTTATTTTTTCCAACTCGTTGAAATCAGAAGGTTTTCAATCTCGGGTTTATTAAGTTGAGAACTTGAAATTCCTCGAAATAAATCATGTCCGAGATGGGTAAATTGGATGAAATATCAAGTTTGTGTTTATATTTGCAAAGAAATTCTTTAACAATTACATTTTTGAAATAATTTTTAAAATCTAAACACTGCATCTCTATATCATCATTTCTGAAATTCAGAAAGTTAGAGATTATTTGGGATAGGAAGGTAAATTCTCTTATTTTTTTCAGATTCTATTATGTATATCAAAGGTAGCCAAGACATCAAAACATAAAAATTAGAAAAAAAAATTGTTCAAATTATATTAAACAAAATATGAAAACAGGGTTTAAAAATACTGTATAAATCTAAACCTGTTTAAAAAATTTTTTTGAGAAAAATGATATTGATAAAATATATATATAAATATGAAATGGATGGCCTTAAAGTAAAATTTTTCTCATGGGGTTTTGAAAGCCCTTCTTAGTTGATTAAAAAATAACAAAAAATATTTTTTTAGATTGTAAAAGGTGTTCGTTTCTATGGCTACATGTGGTGGTTACAGTCAGGATCATATGCAGTTTTGAATACCTTTCAATCAACTCCTATAAGCTCTGTGTATTTGAGTTTTAAAACAACAGATCTTTCTGGTCTAATCTTGTACAAGCCTCTTAGTGTAAGATAATGATTTGATATGCAGTTTTTTTTTTTTTTTTTTTTTTTTTTTTTTTTTTTTTTTTTTTTTTTTTTTTTTTTTTTGAGAACTCTACTTTTTATAAAGAAATAATTTTAGGGGTCAGGGCTGGAATGCTTCTACACATATTACGTGCGGCCTCTAGGAAATATTCAAGTGATTTTATGAAATCAAAAGCAGGATGCAATTTTTATGAAGCAGGAATAAAAAGATGTTTTTTATTATTTATTTTTTTTTTTTTTTTTTTCAGAATGCTTTTTGCAAATAGCTTTTATATTGTCAGATTTATTTATACCTGCAAACGATTGAATTTTATTATTTCCAAACTATTTGCACACTTACTGATGACAATTAGATTTAGATTGTTCAATTAAAATTTATGTAATAAAATTTTTTAGGCTAATGGACTTCATTTTTACATGGCAGTGACACTTGGTCAACTTATGGTTGCCATGGCACCCATTACAAACACAGCTAACTACATTCCTTTCTTCACAACTAATCAATCGATAAGCGATGGACAGTGGCATAACACAAGTGTTGCCTACACATCAAATGGGTAAATCTTAATCAAAAATGGTTTTTTATTTTTATGAATTCACTTTTTTCTTGAACACCGGGACAAAGATACTTCTAAAGAAAAACAATTGTCTTGCAATCTCTTATGTCCGAAAGAATAACTGAAAATGAATTCAATTTCAGCATTGTACAGTTTGTCTATTTATTAGTTTTGATTATGATATCTGTCAATTAGCTATTATTAATGTGAGTAAATTTGATTTTTAAAACGGTTGATGCAATAGACCAAGAAACATAATATAGTTCAATCCTCCCTTTGATCATAATGCCAAAATTGTCATCGTAATAAGTCGTGAAAAAATTTTTCCACATAAAAATAAATTACACTCTATATTAAATAATAAACACTACAAAGCTACTCATACACACTAAACATAATAAAATATCGCAGAGACCCACTTCTCGACCCCAAACCACAACAAGAAAACCAACGTAGTTGCTGCAACAAACAAAGCAAAAATCACTACAACCGACAAAACTAAAGAGTATTATAGCACATCAGAAGGACCCCTTAAGCACCGATGATACACAAATCTAAATATCCTTTACCCGTGAACACTAAAAATATGAAACGAAGCAATATAATAGTATGCATATATCATCATTATTTCACTCTGTTTTTATATTGAGAATTTTTGGTTGTAATAACTGTACTGAATTAGTTATGTAACAAATTTGTAACTTAAAATGAAGACAGACCTAATTTATGTAACGTCCGCTATATAGATTACCTGAAGTTTGTTGCTTGCGTCACCCTCTGATATAGCTAGCTCATAAGATTACACTATACTCCTTTCAATTTCGGCTTTGTGGTTTTGTGCCATAGATCCACAAATATCTTTAACCAATATTTCATCCATTCTAAATCTTAAAAGGGCTTTTATTTTGCAAAAACAAATTATGTAGCTCGAAGATAAGAATATTTTTGAATAGCTATTAAAAAGAAAGATGTAAATAAAAACTAGGTTAGTTTGACACACCAGGAATTTTAATAACTTAGGTTCAATGAAACCTTTTTGGAAATCACATATAATCTTTCATTTGATATCCAAAACTTTGTTGTGAGTTATTATTTTAAAAAAGGCTTGGCATCCCCACTAAGAGGCATTTTTGGCATTAAGTAATAATAAAAAAAAAACTAAATAGACTGTATTATTCCTCTGTATAATCAAACACATCGCAAATTCAACTTGCTTTGGAATCATGGAAAAATTGGATGCTTGGACATGGTCACCTGGAAACTCATAATATTTTTGGTGAAATCAATAAATCTGAAAAGTTAATTTATTTAAATCATTTTTTCATCGTATTTATTTATTTATTTATTTATCTCAAAACATCAAGAATGAAAGTGAGCTGAAGAGGAAGAAAATGATGGGTAACTTTGCAACTATATTGGCTGGGACAATTGGTATGGCAAGACATAAAGAGATGAACATTTCATGTTTCGGATGAAGGTTTTTGAGAAAAGTTGTTTAAAAGTCATACAAATTTTGCAAGCTATTGTCCAGCGATTCAAAATTAGCTTCTAATCTCAAGAAGTACATAAAAGCAACATTTAAAATTTTGGTTCAATCAGAATTATAATTAGGAATTCTGATATTATGGGCATTCCGCTTACTTGGAAAACAAACAAGCATATTACAACAATCTTAAAAGTGGAAGTTTTGAATATGTATCAATTTATCAAACACACAGGGTTTGATTATATTTAAGTTATATGTCCTTTACATGTTGAGAAATAAATTTCAATCAATCTTTGATGGTTGTTTCACCCCTAATATTACTTACCTTTCACAGACCGTTTCCTCTTTAAATTTTGAAAAATAAATGTCTATAAACCTTTGACCAGACATTTGTAAATTTATGAATCAATGGAGGATGCTAAGACGTATTTTTTTTTTTACAATTTATAGATATCAAATTCAAGTGGATGGTGAAATAGTATATCTTGGGTGGTTCGGTAATTCCGTCAATACAATGATTGGAACAGGTCCTGTTTATGTGGGTGGTATACCAGAAGGTGTGAATATAGAAATGACATTTCCGACATTGTATCCCTTAAAATTTGATTTGCATACATTTATGGTTAATAGAGTGTAAGTGTTTTTTATTTCATGTATTGGTATACAGCAGTTAATTCATTGTTTTCTTGTCTTATTGTGTGGTGATTAAATGTTATAATTAGGTACTATATCTAAATATGGTAGCATTTTTTTTTAAGGGAACAGAACTTCTTTGGTTTCAAATCCAGTGGTGTATCTTATGCGGGTATAACTCCTGGTACAAATACGCCCAGGCCTCCACCATCATGTGCTGCATCTTTCCCAGACCTGTTATATGGTCCAGATCCCCTGCAAGTTCGGTTTGGTAAAGTACCTTGGGTAGGCTATCAAAGTTATATTGGCTATAAACTTTCTCCTGGTGTGTTAAAGAAGTACTTCACTGGAAGGTAAATTATTTTATAATTTCAATTTCCTGTTTTAATTATTTTACATTAAGTTTGCCTCAATTTATGCATGATTTTCGAACACCATAGAAGGTGTTATAAAACTCTGTTTTCCCGCATTCCAAAAATTTTGTCTGCTCAGCAAAGGAAATCTATCAGTAACAGCCATTTCCTGTCAAAACTTCACTTTTTTTCCCCAGACTAATTGAATTTTTACTTTCTTTATTAGAAGTTAGAAGACCATTGTAGTGAAATAACATTTGGATTTAGTTTCTAATTTTTCCAACAACCTTGGTTTTAGCAGAATATATTTCTTAAATTTTAGATTATTTTCTTTGAATATAATTTTTTGAATATTATATAATTCATATAAGACAAAATTCCTATTTTTTGTCCCTAATCAAATTTAGGCGCTAGGAGGTCGTTTTCAATTTTCCTGATAAAGTTTCTGTAAAAATTTTGTATTTTAAAAAATTTTTTTAATTTATTCAGTTTCGACTAAATAAATTTTCAGGATTAATTTTTCTCAGTACCCTAAAAAGGCCAAGTTATGTACGAAAATTACATGTTTGATTTTTCTTTAGAAGTTTTTTTCTAATTTAAATTGTTATTTTTAATGATTTTAATATATTTTTTTGCATGATTGGCATGTTGAGACATTGCAATTGAAAAAGTTATATTTTTGTTAAAGAAAAGGCTTTGAATAATCTAAAATTACCCTAAATAATCTAACCTGTTGGTAAATAAATAAAATTACCCTAAATGATCTAACCTGTCGGTAAATAAAATATTAAATGATTCAGTCCAAAACTATTTCCCCATGAGACGATTTAATTGATTTGTATTTGATTACTTGTTAGTTTATTTAACAAAGCCTTGTGTTAAAAAAATTACGTCAAAGGAAATTTTATTGTTCTGTTTTTTATGGTAAGTAACAACCATGGCCCTGCCAACATATGAATTTTTAGTGACTTCGATTAAATTTTTCTGTGTTCATTAACTTATAATACTTTTCTGAAAACCAAGACTTACTGAAAAAGATTAATCCTCCATATCTATGAAAACTGCAAAAAGCTATTATGGGTTGAATTACTTTAAAAACTTAGCCATATACCATATAACAAATTTATTAGAGCTAAGTAAAAACAGCGTATGAATTTTACCGTTATCCTCTGCTGTATGTCTAAAGAAGTATTCTTTTAATCCACTAAGTGTAAGTTGCCTAAATCTCTATAGAAGACTTTCAAAAGTCTGATTTCAAGTTTCTTGATAAACTTAGTTTGGCATATATCATTCCTGTCTATAGAAAAGTTAGCTCCAGCTACCAGCTACAAACCTTATATTTTTCCTTTTAGTAACTTTTTCAAAAGATTTTGAACTCCTTACATATAAGTTTTTTCTAAATTCTTTTTTAGTTTCCAGAATTGCTATGATGACCGACATTCCCATTTAATCTTCTTAAAAACTGACAGGGACAGTAGGGCTATAACCAAAGTATAAGTTTTTTTTATATGCTTATCTGAGGCTTATGAAATTTGCTGAACATCTGCTTATTGCAAGATTGATAGCTTATTAGGTAAAATAAAATTTCTTTACAGCTATCAGCCTGTAAATGATTATTACTTATTGAATGTTTAGTAATTACTTACTCGTTTGTATTGAAGAATCAAAATTACACCATTTTAAAATGATGATAAGTTTTCAATTTTTTAAAGATTTTACTTAAAATTTATTTGCTAAAATTGGTTTAATAATAATTCTGTGATTGGCGACCATATTTGTCTTAACTACCAGAGACAGAAGTATCACTTTTTTTACTGTTCTTCTCCCATATAGGTACTAACCAATGTTGCTGGGAATTATATCTAGTTCAACGTCATCCCCAGGGCTAAAAAACTTATCGTTTTTTATATGCTAATATAATTTTTTATCAAAATGGGTTCATGATGAAATGATATTCCGTATTTATCTGTAACAGAAAGAATTTTTATTTAGTTTTGTAATCATGCTGACGTTTAAAGCAATGCTAGGTGACGGTATTGTATTCTACATAGCGAACAGCGAGGTAGACCCAACCCAGTATATATCTATGGAACTTATACATGGTAAAATAAGGTATGAATTCTTTAACGGAGAAGAAAAGGTTTCAATAGATACTGGAAATACAACAAATTATGCAGAAAATGGAAAGATTTACAAGGTAACCTTTTTAGATTTTTATTTGTATAAGGAACCAACCACTTTTTAAGAAATTCTAATAAAATTTGAAAAATCTTACTCAACTACTGAAATCGTGGTCAAAATTTATTAGCATTCACCGCTTCAATGCTTTATAAAAATTCAAACACTGGCTGCATTCACAAGTGTTATAAAATTAAGATTTGTTTTACCCCAATGACTCAACCCATAAAGTTTTATTTTGATTTTAATTTCAGTATTTAGAACTTCAGAAGATAAATTCTTTGTCAAACAAAAGAAAATTTAATAATAGTGTAATTACAAAAATGTGGTTTTATAGCTCGTTTTAATGAGAAAATATCCATAGTTCTGTAAAGTGAAATTTTAAACCAGGGGGGATTTTCTAATCAAGTATGAAATTTGATCACTTCTCCCCATCAAAGTTTTAGGATTATATAGTTGCTCAAGATATTTTGAGTTAATCAAAAATGGGAAAACTATATATCTGGTTAAAATATAACATGAATTGGAGATTTTATATCAGAAAAATCAAAAAATCCTCGACATCATCTTTGTCACCCCAAACACAAGCAACTGCCAGTGGTCATTTTATATTTCCTACAATTGTACAAAATATCAGTTGTAAAAGTTTAATAGGTATATCACACATTTATGTTGATATCAAAAATTATGTGAACTAACAATGTTAGGAATAATATATATTAATAAAAATTTATATATTAATATTCTTATATAAGCATAAATTTTTTCTTCCTATGTAGCCATAACTCCCTCTATAAAAAATTGTTTTTAATCCTGACAAGAAAATTGTTTGGAAATGAAAATAGCAAATAAGGTCAAATTTGTGTAATACGCTAGAGAAATTTTGAGGAAAAAGAAATAAATAATTAAAAGGAATAGCGAATAGTTCACGAGTATTCCAGTCTATCAATTTAATTGCTAATAAAGGCTAATAAGCATAATAATTTATTTTAACAAAAATTTAATATTTTATTTTGTATTGTGAGCTGTTTGAAACTAAATCAAAGAAAATATATTCAAAGAGGCGGCCATATAACCCTATATGAACTTTGGTTTTTTCTTTGTTTTTTTTTTAGTTGATAAAATTCAATTTAGCTGATTTTTTCGCTGACTATTTTATCACGCCATTTCTTTCCTACTACATCATTCCACCGCCAAAAAAATTTAGAGACTTTACCCTAATATTTTTGAGTTTGCTTCTCTCTTTGTAATTGAAAACATTTTAGTTTAGTTATCCAGGGTTTTATTAGCCACTGGCTTTCTGGCGACAGTATATAATTTTTTGGTAATCATGTTTTTTTCTGAATTTTCATGAATCCACTAAGTCAAGCGACCGTTTTAAAGTAAAATATTCTTTTTTCCCTGTTGGATCTTAATATGGTAATTTTAGGTCTAAATATTATCTTTTTAAAAACAAGAATTACAGAGGGAATATTTTGGGTGCTTTTTCTTGAAACGTAAAGTTTGGTCCAGGGATGAGATTTCTCTAAAGAAATTATGTTCAGATTTTAGCCAAAATTGATTTTAATGTTTAAGGATATTATATGTGATTATCATCATAAGTCTACTATTTTCAAAACTTTATCAGACTTCCACACCCGGCAATAAAACGTAAAATTTTGTATCTTAGTATTTTATTATTTTTCGTGGAAGACTCTGTTCAGATTCAGCAAAAATTTTATACGATGTTTGAAGATGTTATTTGATGTCGATGTTTTCAGCGATGTTATGAAAATTATCTTGCTCTTGTCCCAGGTTTTTTGTCCAAGTTTTGTATGATGTTAGAAAATACAATTAATTTCGGGTTTTGCAAGTCAGTTTTTTGGTAAATTTATTAAGCTTAGTGCTCAGGCCAAAAAAAAAATCATTTCGTGATTTTTCGTTTCAACTGTGCCAAAAACGTTAGAAAATGTTACTTTTCATAAATATAATGTCGGCCATTTATAAACTGCTGTCAAACAGATGAAATTTTATCTGAAAATGCCGAGATTATATATATAAATATATGCTCATGATTATAGAAACGTTGATTAAAATAAGAATAAATTTAAAAATATTCCATTTATGAAAACTTTTTCCCTGCCAACTTGTTTTATATTTTTGCTTCATAAAGTCAATAGAGTTATAAATAACTCGAACGTGTTTTTTAAAATCAGATTAATTTTGTTTATAACATTATTTGGTTTCATTAATATAATGACAGCATAATCGGGACACAGATAAATACATTTAATTTTTTTCACAATAACTAAATTAAAAATAACTGTCTTATCCTTTTTACTTTGTTAATAATTTATCTAATAAAATCCTGGTGTTTTTTAAAATAACACTTGTTGTGATACAAATAAAGGGCGGGGTAAAATTTCTTTAGGTGGAATGGTGCGGGGAAATACGGGAAAGTACCGAAGTTTTATTGGCACAGAAGTCATAAATTTCAATTTATGGGTTTTTCTGATTAGTGATATTAAATACTATGATTTAGAAATCCATTAGTTTCTAAAGTGCTCTTTTATATATATATTTTATATTCTTGTTCGTTACTAAAGATTTACAATTATTGCAGTGTACAGTTTTCTCATAGAATCTCTGTGTTCTGAACTAATTGATGAACAATTTATGCCAGTCCAAATATTGAACAGTCACGCACAATAATGAAATGTGGCAAATGGATGTTTGTAATTTTGTATGAAGTTGTGACTTGACTAATATGGCCACTTTCCGGAAATCCTTGCCCATTTTTCAAAATTCGTTCTTTAAAAAAAATTTATGCTTAAGTATGTGAAAATTGTCATTTAAAATCATTAATTTCGTTTACAGCCTTTTAAATTCTGAAATTCAAGTGAATTTTCATTTTTTTCCTTTTATTTAAACATTTCATTCGTTTTAAATTTGTTCTTCTAAAAATTTTACTTGCTTTGCAAGGTGTATTTACTGCGCATCTATCAATTTGGTGCTATGTTAATACCGGATACAATGGAGTACAAGAACGCCAAGCACACTAAGTCACCAGTTGAAATGGAAATGACCACCCCTCTTTACATAGGAGGAATTCCCAACAACGTATACGCTCCTCATTTTGCTATGCGTAAGTATGGCTTTAATGGTTGCTTGCAAAAGTTCGACATATCGTCAGGGTTTGATACATATAATATAGATTTCAGCGCACCCGACTTAGGTGGAACACATACCGGAACAACTGCGTGCTATTCTAACATGGAACCAGGTGTTTTCTTCAATGGAAATGACTCGTGGGTAAATTATGGTGAGTCCATTTTTATTATTATTTTTATTATGTTTTAATGGTAAAACTGGTATCAGTTTTGTATACAGAGATTAGACATATAAATAAAATATTTGCTGCAAGCAGACTTTAGTGAATCTGTAGAAAATTTCCTCATTATTTTAAATTTAAAAATTCTCAAAAAGTTCTGGAAATCCCTTGGAGCTGTTATCTCGGCATTCAATTTCCTTTCTGCTACTATCTCCTAACTAGAATGTTGAGGAGCGTAAGCTTCTGCAAGGTAACGGCTAAAATAACTAGTTGATTACATGGCCATACTTCACCTAATAACTATAATGAGTCAAGTATATCAATTTATTGTAAATTATATTTGATTATGAATGAAATTTTTTTAGTATTATTTGAGCTTTAAGTGGATTTCAATTTAAAATAGAAACAAAGTTTTTGGAAAAAAAGTTCATAACGAACAAAACAAAAAACATCTTATAGATCAGTTATTGTACAAAATTAAAAAAAAAAAAATTGTTCTATTAAGATTAACAACACATGAGTATAGAAAAATAAAACTTCATAAATTTCTTAAATTCTTTAGATCATTTTTGTGAGCCGATTTATTTGATGAATTAACTATCATTATCAGGTTTTGTTTATTGCATGTTGTGATATTTTTACGTCGTTCTAATATCTCCTATAACTGCTCTAGGTGCAGAATTTACTTTAAATGAAAACTTCGAGATGGAGATGCAGTTTCGAACATACCAAAGATCTGGTGTTTTGTTTTACTTGTATTCTAAGCAAACACCCCAGGGAGTAGGTAAGAATGTTAAATTGCCTTTAATTCCAATGAACTTCTCTTTTTGCTTAAAAGCTAGTAAAATCAGCGCCGGGTTTTTCGAAAAAATTTGTTATTTAATAAAGTTTTTATTTTTTTTTTTTTTTTTTTTTTTTTTTTTTGTCTATTTAGGTGGAGAGTACGGATCATACGCATTGTTAGAACTTAATGATGGAAAGGTACATTTGTTAAAAGTTTATTTCTTATTATTGGTTTTAAAAACGGAATCGTTTGCTACCATTTGAAAAGAATATCTGCTAAATATTTAATTCTGCTAAATTAACTCCAAGTTATGTATACTTTCAATGAATAATAAATCAAGCATAATGTAAAATTGCTGCCATGGATGTTTAGATTAGTTCATCGAACGGTGAATAATGTTTTCACCTTTGGAATAAAAGTCGAAAAATGTTGAGTAAATTGTTATTTATAGCACACTTTCACTTCCAGCCGTTGAACATTCTTACATTTATGTAAACTAGTTTTTATAATAACCCATATTTTGTCAAGGAAATAATTTTCTATCAAAAAATCATCATATAAAGTTCTGTTATTAAAATTATTTTAATTCACAAGGCTAAAGATTCTTTGAGGGAATGCATTTTTATCGATATAAAATTTTTAGCTTTTTATAAAAGCTCTAAAGTTATGAGTGATCCAAATAAATTACTTAAAAAAACTTGTTATCATGATTTCATTTGACGAATGGCTAAAGTTTCTCAAATGTTTCACAAAAAAGAATGTTGCTTCAGCTTTATGAATATAGCTATTTGATAATTTTATTAATAAACTAGTTTTCCTAAGCTTATCATCTGAAAATTTTTTTTTATTTGTATTTAAATCGAAAAGAAACGTCTAATTTTAAAACTTGGAAAAAAATAAGCAATTTTTCTAGATTTTTTTATCAGGCACCAATAAAATTGCAGTTTTTTAAAACTATATATTTGAATTCCTTTTAAAGTACATGTATGCCTGCTAAATTGCACTCATATTTTAATATTTTGGGAAACGAAACGAATTTCGATATATTAAAAAACTAAAATTCTCACTTTAATTATATATTTTAAGAATTAAAGACTTGAAGTTTTAGCACGTGTTAATGAGCACGTGTCAATGAACACGTGTCAATGAAAACGTAATATTTTAATGTGATGAAGCAAAGTTTTTACAGTTTTATGTCCTTCCTAATGTTCTTGACGTTAGGAAGGACATCCAGCTGTACCTATTTACGGTTAAATAGAAGCCAGGTTCTTTTATCGTGGAGCTACACACTAGGAAAATATTTCCACCTAAGGCTAACGGCCATCCCCTAATCGAGTGAATCTTCTGTGCTAGACACCAAATTGTTATTTATCATGTTCGGCATCGATGTTAAAGCTGAATAAATTGCAACTATTCCACTGCTTTGCATTTAATCTTAGATACATTTTCATTACAAATCAACATTACTCAACCCTGGTCAAACGTTTGAATGGGTGGATAAAGAAACAGCGATGTCTTTCTATTTATGTGATCAAAAGTGGCATTCGGTAAAAGTAAAGAAATTTGGTCGTAGTGTAACCATAGCTGTTGATAATAAGTTGATCTACGGTGGAGGGTTTATTGATGAATCAAACGTCGGAGAGATCAGTGGTCCAATGTACATAGGAGGAATCAAAAGTACCTTCTTTTTTTTCTTTTTCTTTTTTTTTTTTTTTTTTTGTAAATTCTCAGCTTATTAATCGGCTTTTTCGGTGGATTATTTTCTAATGAAATGATTTAAGGAGAAAGCCACGAAGTAAAATAAAGTTTGAGCTTGGCTTATAACAATTTTAAAAAACATAATCCTATGTGACATCGATGATCAAAAGCGAAAACTTTATTTCTAACGAAAAAATATAGTTATAACATTGGTTGAATATTTCTCCTTTATTTAATGATTTTTTTTTTTCTTTTAGATGGTATCTTTAAGCCTGGATCTACTATTCGTCATTTCAATGGATGTTTAAAACTCGTTTCACTGAATGGAAATAGTGGCAAGTTGCATGAAGGTCAAGATGGAAATAATGTTGTATTTGGCTGCGCCACGTTTTGATCAACAGCACATTTGATTGCTTATTAAAGAACGAGTTTGAGTGGTGATTCTTGATAATAATGATTTTAATATTAATTTAAGAATATTTTATGTAAAGGGTTGCGCTCTATAATCCTTTTAATAAAATTTGAGATAGTTTTGAATTTATAATGTGAACAGCTAGGGTTTGAAACATGTTATTAGCTTCAGCTTTACAGTTAACCCTTGAAATGCCTTTCATATTACAATAGTTGTAAAATAACTTATTTTAATAAATTATTGAATGTTCTCCTTGGATGATGAACTGATTTATTAAAGTATGCTTGTTGATATAAGGTATTACTCTATGAAAAAGTTTTGAATTTAATGACCATTTTATCTTTAAACTGTACCTACTTATTAATTTCTGTTAGGTACACATTGGTATCACCGTAAGTAATAAGCTTCTTAGGTGAACCAGTGCTAAACTTTAAAAATTAGATGTGAGCCTTTGATTTCGTTTTTATTGTAACCTCTGAGATTTTTATATAAAATAGGCAGCTCATCAAAATGACCTGTAGATTGATCGGCTTTTGGTCGCCATTATGGTTATTTTAAGACTTTTTTATCCTTGGAAAGACAACCGTTTTTAAATTTTTAAAATAAATATTTTGTAGAATTTTGTAATCTCGATTTATACAGTAACGTTATTAGAATATAAATATTTATTTATACCTCAATACAATAATCATATTTTATGAGATAGGTAGAATTGGTCTGCCCATTAAGAACAATATATATTTTTTTTAACTTTAATTCCCTAAGCCAGTCTTCATGGATTATTCATGTCCATTTTATTAAGCAGTAAGCCTTCAATATAATTTTTCACTCTTTTTGGCTGTTAAAAGCATTCTCCCCATACTCATTTTAATTTTATAAGGATTATTGCTTCTATAAAATTGGGATGGGAAACCAATTATGATTGTATACGAATTTCAAATCACAACGTCTTAAGCGTAAAAGCAAATCTATTTATTTGATAATTTATTTGAGAATAGGCAGAGTATATCATATTTCCTCCTGCAAAATATCCTTACCATATAGCTGTAGGCCAAGCCATTGGCTGAAGATCATTTCATCGATATTTCTTTCAAAAACGCTTCATATTTTTCTTCAAATTTCCATTAGAATTGAGTTCTTCAAATTGACATGAAGCTCCAGTTCTTCAGATTTTGTGAACATTCGACTCTTCAGACTTCCTTGAAACTTTAGTTCTTTAAGCTTTCATAAAGTCCATCAAGTTCTTTTGAAAACTTGGTTCTTTGGACTTAGCAGAAACACCAGTGATCGAAAGTTTTATTCAAAGAGCATCCAATGCAACTTTTAACTCCACTAGTAACTTTTTTTTCACTGATTTTATAATAACCTAATGTTAACAACGTAAACATCACAATAAGAAGATGCAGTGCTATTACAACCTAGCAAAAATTTAAAAATATTTCAAAGGAACAGAGCAATATACATAATTTCTATATTAAATATAAACCCAAATGCCAAAAAATGATTTTCAAATTTATTTATCTGCGTGTAAAAAAATTTCATAAATTTTGATTCTGCAATCTATTTACCTATTAGATGACTGGAAAATGTAAAAAAAAATCTTTTTTTTTTTCAGATATTTTAAATCAAAATAATTTGCTTATTTTATTCCCATGCAGTCATTAAGTGATTTATCATCTTTATTTGATGATTCATTAGTAATTAATACGAATGTTAATGAATAATTTGACCATTGCTCTTAACCACTTAAAAATTTATTTGAGCTATGCTAAATAGTAAATATAAAACTTAATTTTAGAAAATAACAACGTTTGAGAAATAAAAACAAGATTAATACAAGTAGCGGCAATGATAACTGCATGAAATATGTTCTTAAAAGTTAAAAGTAGTAGAAAAGTGGAAATATAAGAAGAGTTAGTAGAGAAGAAGGCTAAAGATGATATGGAAATATAAACTCAGTAAAAAATCATTCATGTATTGTTCCCCCATTCAAATTCTTCACCTTTTCGATATAATATAATAATTGATACACAAACAACAACAACAACTATCTCTTTCTTTTTTTCTTTTTTTTTTTTTTTTTGAAATTAATCGTAAATATAAAGCCATAAGAATTTTGCAAACTGATGAAAATTCCACCATAGCTATTTTTAATGGCTCAAGGTAACGGAAAGTATTCGATTACACTGTGGTTTCTCAAATTTGTAAGCATTGTGAGTGTTGGAAGCTAAACCATAAATGTCTGCATGGGCAAATAAAACATAAAGCATTTAATCAAATAACCTGTTGAATGGCACCAAAGAATGGTTGGTAATAACCACTGCTCACGCGGTCTTTATATTTAAATTTTGTTTAAACTTTGCTAAAGGTTCAAGTTGGTTTCTAACAGCTTTTTCTGTTTTGTTAATCAAGGTATTTATAATTTTCGTTTATTTTATCAAAGATTCAGTAAATTGGGAATTTGTCTTTTACATTAAAAATAATTTAGCTTTTATCAAGTGCATATTCCGTTGAGATTATTTGACTTTCAAATACTGTAATTTGGAAAAAAAGATTTGTTAAATATAACATTAAATATTTACAGTAATGACATGCCACAAAAATAAATAGATATTGCAATACTAAATGTATTAGCTGGGAATGAAATAAAAGGATAATTTATACTGATAGAGTCGATGTGTCAGATTTTTATGTTTCTTATTATCATTTAAAGCAACATCAGGCTTTATTTTTGTTTGCAGAAGTTGGAAACGTAATATAAAACAAAACAATTCACAGTTATAACAACAGTAGCGATCCAATTGGCGCCTCTACTGCACTACTAATCCAAGAAACGTAAATGGTATTTCCTAAGGAGGAAGTTCGTTCTGAGTTACGCAAATGGTTAGGTTGTATCGTAAAGCGCGCGATTATTATCAGTTTTCATGGTTGAGTGCGTTTAGAGATATTGCAACCGTATTCGCTCCATTTGGATTTTGTTATCTTTAGATAAACAACAGAAATTTCGAATAAGCGCTCACCTCAGATTTATACAACTAAAATTAGGTCAGGGTCCGAAAGTTAGCTCACATCTGTTTTAAAAGTTGGAGATTGACTTTGAGAGGTTAACTTTTAGTGAACTCTTTAATATTTTTTTTGGATACGATAACCGTTTATGGCATTAAAGTATTTAAAAAAGTTTCTCCAGACCCATCCCAATCAATAATTTAAGTTTAGATGTGAATCCAACACAAAAATACACCGTTTCATCGCCAACTACACCGTTACAATCGACATCCGCAACAACAAAACTGCAATCAATTTCTAAAAGAAATCTTGTAATAAAAAATACTGATAATAAACATTCCAACTGACATTACTTTATTATAAACTGTGCTTATTTTAGTTGATTAAAAACCAAGTTGAACACCGTCAAGGCTATAAAAACAGAAATCTACTAGTTCAAAATGATAAGTATTCATTCATTCTGCCTTTGATAAAAATACATTTTAATAAACATAAATAGAGCAAAAAATGAATACATTAATTTTTAAGACAAGGATAGGCACACAAATTTTCTGTTATAACAACATTTCCATTGTGATCCCTCGATGTGTACCGTGCACACAAGAAAAAAATAAATAAGGTAAATAAAAAATTTTAGTTAATTCCTGTAGACATTCTGTAAGAAAGTTCAGAAATTAATTTTTTTCTTAAAAGCGTTGTAGTTTTTATGGTTCTTAACATTATTTGGTAGTGAGTTCCAAAACATTTCCAAGTCAGACAATTTCAAATCACTATTTAGCAATGGAATTAAAGGGGTGTCAGATGTTTTGAATATTTCAGACATGTAATTTAAGTTTAAGGTTGACGCAGAATATGAAAGATTGAGCAGCTATGCATTGATTAACTGTCATTTCGACAGGAAGTCAGTTAATTTTTGATCAGTGCCGATATGGAATCTATTATTTATGTGAAGACAGAAACGGATACGCTTATTTTGAGCAGTTTTTAATCGGATTTTTATTGATTCGTTTAAACCTAAATACCAGGCTGTACAGGCATAGTCAAAATGAGGCTGAATCAATGCTTTGCATAGAGTACTCTCAGATAAATTGTTAAAAAAGATCTTTTTCTATATAAAAATTTTAGCTTGGAATTAATTTTGTTTAAAACATTTTGAAACATCAATTGGCCATTTAAATTTTTGTCTAATATGCAACCCAAATACTTGACAGATGTATGTTGATTAATGTATATATCTATAGTTGATAACAAAGAGCACTCGCTGTTTTAGCTTTATTTTTTCTAGAAAAATGAATACATTGAGTTTTATTTAGTTTTAATGAATATTAGGTTTATTGTCCACAAAGACTTGAACAGTTCTTATTTAAAATAAATCCAATGTGTTTAACATTCTTGTGTTGAAAAACAAGGCAAGAGTCCTTTGTTAAGGATCAAAACATCATGTTCATTATATATATTTACATTGAAAAAAGAGGTCTTTGTCATTTTCAACTACACTATTTAGAGTATCAGTGAAAGTATTTAAAAAGTGGTTATCATTTGGTGATCTGTACACTTTGCGAACAGTAAAAGGTTTTGTAAGAAGAAGTAGAACATCCAAGAAAATATACGCTCTGTTTCACTTATAGGTGTTACATCATTGAAACTTAGATCATCTCTAGTATAAGAAGCACCACCATCTCCATTCCTATTGCTATCTTTACGTAAAATGTTCTATTTTTATATCTGAATGATGAATAGAGTGGTCAATTTTACTTTCAGTTATGCCTATTATTGCTGGAAGCGATTTTTTTGCTAGGAATCTTGGTTCATCAACTTTAGGTAAAATGCTGTTAATATTTAAGCTTTAAAAATGCAAACCCTTTTGCCTAAAGGGTTGCTACATTTTTAAGTCATTATTTAAATCGTTTCCTAACAAGATTTGTTGTGCAGGACCTGGATTAAATTCAGCATCCTCTGATAAAGCAAGTAAAATAAATCTGTATAACATTGTAAGCCCAAAGCGATAACACTGATGGCGTGAGCTGCGTTGGAAATAGACTTCATGTAGTAAACTAAATTGAGAAGTAGCAGACAGAGACACATACTGACCAAACTAATGATCATCACAAACCATTCAATTTGGAAGAATTTAACACTATACTTTCGACAACGTTGAGTGTGAGGCAGGAGACTCACAATCACAATCAGCAAACATCACCAAAACACAAGAAAAACAAAAAAAAGGTTATAACCGTCGACACACCAACGACATATTATGTCATGATAAAGCAATAAACTGCATTTCGACAGATGCTGAATTTGGTTAAATGCATTAACTGCATACGTAACGGTCATACCCAAAAAAGTGAACTCGATGAATCAATTGACGACATCGATACCAGTTACAGTTTCACGCAGACAGAAGACGGTAGCAGTGATGATGATGTTATCGGATCTTGCAATTTATCAGCAACGTATAACGTTAAAAACGATTCTACTAAAGATATGAGGTTCATAGTTTATTGGGCGTGTCTATTATCATTATTACATTGGTGCATTAAATGTAGTAGCAGTCCTACTGTTGTTCTTCAGAAAATATGTTGATCTGCAGCTGCAGTCAAACTCTTTTGCAGTAGCGGACACAGATATACTTGCAGATCACAACCATTTAGAAACAGTTATTATAAAGGTAATGTCAGATTAGCTGCCAGTGTACTATTTAGTTGTAACGCTATCATGAACATGATAAAATATTTTGAAATATCAAATGTTGCCTGGATTTCGAAGAGTCCTTTTTATGATCTGCAAAAAAAAAGTATTTCTTTGGGACTGCTAACGAGTTTTTGATGCATGAGTATAATAAAGTTGTTCAAACACTTAACAACCCAGTTATGTTCAGTGGGGCTGGAAAATGCGATAGTCCTGGACATAATACAAAATAGTTAACGTATTCTCTATTAGACAAAAACACTTGTTGGATCGCATTCCTGTCTCTTACCCATGTTTCAGAAGCGGGCAATTCGAACAGAATGGAATGGCTAGGTTAGATTAAGTGTATTTCAGAAACAGAACAAAAATCTATGCGTGTAAAACAGTTAACAACAAACAGACACATACAAATACGTAAATATCTGAGAGAGGAAAACTGAATTTGACCATCAGTTTTACATATGGCATTTTTGTAAAAGCATACGCAAAAAGCTATTAGCTGCAGTTAAGAAGAAGTCATACAAAGAGCTAAATCCTTGGATAAAGTCGATATGCCACCATCTTTGGTGGGCATGTTCATCATGCAATCAGGATAGCGTGGATTTAAAGAAAAAATGGACGAGCGTTGTATTTCATGTTCAAATTTTTCACGTATTTTCAGATAACACCTTTTTCAAGAAATGCGTTCACCTCCCTTACACAAAACAGCAGGAAAAAAAGAAAAAGTGGTCAAAGTTTTCTACAACCATTGGATGGCAAAAAGTCACTACTTTTCTTTTAATTGAATGATTCCTCATAGTCAACTTGCTGCAAGATTTTAATTTATCGTTAAGTCTATCACAGGCGAAAACATCTAAAGGTGAAGATAAGCTTAATCTTATCTGCTCCAAAGTAACACAAAACTAGAGTGCAAAACTTGTCCAAGACCAAAAATATCGATTTATTTCTACAACGATGGTTGACCTTTATAAGTTGTTACTGAAAATATCCTTTTAGGCCAAATATAGGATTATTTTTAAAATCACCAAAGGAAGTGCTTGCTAAACACAGATCATGCTTCAAAGTGACATGAGACATACCCGTCGTCATTACAAACATTTAGTTATAAAAATGGTATGTTTGTAAATATTTAAAAAAAAACGTTTATGATATTATAGAGAAACATTGCACATAATTCATAAAATACCTAATTTATTTCAATCACGATTATTCTCACTATAGGTACATAAAAATTGTCCTGTTCTGGAAATGCATTTCGTATCTTCAAATTACACATGAAGGAATTACTCTTCTGTTGCCTTTTCCAAGTGATCCGTAAAACCACTAAGTAAATTGCCTGTATCTGTATAACCACTCAGTAAATTGCACCGTATCTCAGAGATCTAAATGTTAGATTTTAACGATATCAAATAATCAATAAAGCATTGGGTAATAATAAGACGATACTTAAATTATCGAGAAATAGTCCATAGGGAATTATAAATCATATTTTTACGGACTTTTGTGTTATTTATAATCTTTATTTACCGATTTGAAGGACACTTTTCGAATCCCTGATTTTATATAAACCAATCAACACATTTTAAAAAATTGTTCCGTTTTCACAACGTGTTCTAAATTCGTTTGAACATGTACATTGGTTTCCTGAAAGAAAAATATAAATGGAATAATCAGAGAAACCAAATGTCTTTTCTTTTCAAAACATTCGAGAAGATCAAATATAATACAAAAGAACTTTAAATTCCCAAAGTGTTTGCAACATTATAAACAAACTTAAACTATAAAATGTAAAGTAAAATGCATAAAAACAGAAAATATGAAGTATTTATTTAATTTAATTAAGTATTTAGCTTTTCCTTTATTATATTATTTTAGAATTATTGTGTACGATTTTTCAGCGAAATCATAGAAATGTAAACAACTTATTCTCAAATATATTTTTATTTTTATACCTTCAAGCATCTTTTCGGTGATCGCTAAACATTCTCTGCAACATACTGCATCAATTTCTCGTTCTTCCACATTCACACCAGTTTTTATCGCCTGGTCTTTGCCCTACATTTGATGACACTAAACTCACTACATTCGTCTGACTCTGAACTGGAAGAAATTTCATTTCTCTCTAGTTCAAATCTGTAAGGTAACAGTCCATCTTCCACAAAGTCTTCTACTCATTTTTGCTTTCTGAAGAGGTCATATTGTTGTTATAGCTATCTGATAATAATTCATCTATGCAAACAAAAGTATAATATTATTTTAAAAAGAAACTAAAAAAATTATTTAACTCTTTGACAACGCCTGCTTTTCGGCAAATGTTTTATTCTCAATGTTAACATGTGACGTCACAGAAAATATTGTCGCTCAATGCAATCAAACTAGCTAAACCTAAAATTGGCAATTTAAGCAACTTAATAAATATTTTAATACGCAGGATTTTGCTAACTAACATTTTTTTATGGGGAATAATATGTAACTTTTGAAAATTTTTTTGGAGAGACCACTCCTTTAACAAGAATGTATTCTTTCTTTGTAAAATCTAAAAATTTATGTTATATTTTAATTATGTTGACGTTCGCGTATTCATTATTCCATCTTTAAAACAAAGCTTGTAACACACGTTATATAATTTATAGGTTCAGTTTTAACAGCAAACTTTTCGTATAAGCAAATCACTTGTGGTGCGAGTGAACTATAATTGTATATAAGAGTGAGTGAAGTCATGATATATGGACCAGAGTGC
>JAUZNK010003562.1:0-10857 GCA_035046665.1 Euphysa ruthae | reverse complement strand
ATCTTTTTTTTTCTTTTTTTTTTTTTTTTTTTTTTTTTTTTTTTTTTTTCTTTTTTTTTTTACTGTGCTGTTGTGATAGACCTTAGCATTGATACACCATGGCTCAAAACACTTTTTTAATTTGTTTATGGTTTCAGGTGGAATTTTTTCAGAAACCAAGTTTTTTATTTATTTTTAGAATTTTAAATTTTATTTAAACCTGACAGAATTTTGTGTATTTTATTAAAAATATTTTTAAGGTATTGATGGTTTTTTGAAATTTTATAAGACCCAATTTTTAAAACTTGTCTTTGACTTTTTTTTTATAATTATTATTGTGTTCGAAGTTAAACTAGAATTTTATTTTCACTTATTAAAAACACCATAGCAATGCTCATATTACTTGAAACCAAAATCTGAGATAAGTCGAAATTTGCATAATTTTTTAAGTATTCTATATCAGCTACTAATATCGCTTATAAGTGCTAGAGTTATAAATCGGAGCTCTTATACTCTTCTTTAATATTGAATTGCCAGTCTAAAAAACTTTCTGTGTAATTATGACCAAAAGGGGAATTTTCTTGGTGTTCAAGCTTGATCAAATTTTTTTTTCTCTTAAATAAAGCTACTTGTTCGAAAATAAATAAAAAGTGAAATACCATGGAGAGCCATTTTGTAATTGCACTTGCTTTTGTTCCAGATCGAGAGAGCGTTCGAAACCTTAGAAAATAGGTTATTTTGAAAACACTATGAAAGAAAAATTGGGTATATTTTATTTTCACTGGAAATTATAATGCTGTATCAGTGATTTATAGATATTTAGAGGTTATTTTTATAGTCAAATAGAAATCTTTTATGGCTTTTTGGTTTTATTTTACAGTATTTAAAAGTAAAATGTTACCTTGCATAAGATAAAATTTTCAAAACAAAAATTAGTCTAACTATTTGCAATTTTATGTAAAAATTTCATCTGAAAAATTGCAAGCGTATTTTATTACATTTGGTAGATATGGGAGATCGGAAGATTGAGGTAGTTGGCTTAGAAAATAGTTTATATGTTGGTCAAATCATAGCTGGGGTTCGTCAGCATGGATTGAGAATTGCTCAATGCTCAAATATTATTATGAGGTAGGTAATTATTGATGAATATATATTTTAATGCAGGTTTCTTTTCTTCAAATGAATTCATGTCTATCAGCAAAACGTTTTTGGAAATTGTTCATTGCAATATTCTGAAATTGCAAAACCATTGGCCTGTTAAATTGACATGAGATTTTTGATAAAACTTTTTGTTTTTCGTTATTGGACCACCAAGCTTGCTAATTTTAACCCTTAAGTAACATTTCAATGTTCTCTTGCTTTTCCATGAAATCATAAAACCATAAAGAGTAACTTTCCATTTTACCACCTGTTTCAGCAAATTTCGTCTTATTGTACCAGGCACTTAAATGACATATATAGGTTTATTCCAGTTATTTATGCTCTGACTGTGGTGAAATACTATAAAAAAAACCTTTCTAACAGCAGTTTAATTTCAAATTTTAAGGAATTGTGGAGGTTTTTATTAAAACCTAGCACCGCTAAGAAGTAAAAAAAGTGCACTCTGTTATTTTCTGTAGTTGCTGGATCGAATATTCATTCACCTATGCTTTCTTTTCAAGAAAGTTTGAAATTCTGCTGAAGTATTTTACGATGCAATAAAATAATATTTCTGATAACTTTGGCGTACCCACCATTTTTAAAATTTCAACACAATAAATCCAATCCCTAATTGGATTAAATCTTACACTAAATTATACAGGTGAATACGGATTTCTTAATTAAATTTTTAGGTCAACAAAGTTTCTATAAAAATTCTCAGGTACAACTTAAAACATTTCAATTTAAATACATGGAATAAAAATAGCTATTTAAAAATGTCAGTCATAATAACATGCATGTTGTTGAATGCTTTTTTTTAGGGTTAAACGTACAATACCAATGCAAATTGATGGTGAACCTTGGCTTCAAGCACCTTCATCTGTAAGTGTAAATATTTTTTGAAGTCAGAATTAAATCTATCAGCCTTTCTCCGGGAAAAATGACTAAAAAAAGTAATGGCTTAATTGTTATTTCAGATTACGATATGTCACCGCAATCAAACTCCTATGTGCATGCCTCCGTCTCAGTCCAAGAAGAGCTTATTTGGGTTACTGAAACGGAATCATGACCACTGATCTCTCACTCTCTCTCTTTATAATTAGTATGTAAATGTCATTTATTTTTTATATTTATGCACATTACACAAGTTTTAGTTTTTTAATACACAGATTTTTTATTTTATACATAAAAATAAGTGAAGTTATAATTCCTCAAAATATTAAGCAAGATATTAGTGCTATATGCGGCTGGCTTATATTATAAGAATACAGTAACCAAAGCTTTGCATAAAAATTATACCATCCAACTGCCGGCCATTTGACTCATTTTTTCCTTCTCCTGCTTCTGTAAGAAAGATATTTTCTAGTACACACTTGGGAATATACCATGAGTTTTTCCCGGCTTTTCATTATTCTTTGAAAAAAAGTAAGTTATGTCAATAAAAATAAATCTGCTTAAATGTTTTAAGTCACCTTAAAATGTATTTAAGTCATATGAATTGAATTTTTTAACGAAATCCTTTGTAGTCAAAAGTCGACTTCCAAAAATTAAAAGGTAAACTATAAAATAACCGAAATTTTTATTAAATTTTATAATAGTTATTTTCGCGAATTGGGTTGAAATTTGCAAAAATAAATATTTACTCATGCACATCCATACGCCTAGAATGTTTAGTTTGATACGATTTTGTAAACTTTTGCTCATTCGAAACACCTTACTAAACATACTTTGAGTGATAATTTCAAATCATTCAATTCTTCTTTATTCAAAATCGAAGGTTTTTTTTTGTTCATCATACCTCAAGTGTACAAATTTTCCTGCACTTCATTTCGTGAACCTCAGATCTTCACATTTAAATTGAAGTTTTAGTCACAGTTACAGATATCCTTAATTTGATATTATAAATATTTCAACAAAAACTTTGTCAAAGTTTTTTCTATTTTCTCTAGAGTTTCTCATTTCACTTTTCTCAAAGACACAGGTACAGGTAATATATAAATAAGCGAGGTCAATTTCAGCCTGAAAGATTTTGGATGCTCCCTTCATCAGATACCGTGATATTTTAAATTTTTTTTTTTTTTTACGAAAATATAACTTTAAAATTTGTACGCTGAGGTAGCTTTATTGTTGATATTTTATTTATTGTTGTATATCAATGCAGATTAATTTAAATGAAGAGTTTTTTCGTATATATTATGCAATAGAAATATATGAATACATATATAAAGATTACTTAATTTTAAATGTATATATTAGCTTTATGATGTACCTTAAGTTGATTGATTAATCGTATGGCCAATTTTTGTCACATCAAGGAGTATTAGTTGATAGCTCAACTTTTTCCATCGTCTGAATTGTTATTTTAAATGATGATTTTACTGAAAACAAATATGCATTTGAAAAAATTTAAAAAGCCAATTCTGCAGAAGACACTTCTATGTAAGAACAGAACATATCTTGTTTAATATATATCCGTCTAGAGCTAATAACCCTATCTTGGGGATATTCTCCCTCTGGTCTTGCGTTTGTTGGCAGGATAAATATTGAACTTATGGTATGTTTTTTTAAATTATTATTTTTTACCTGTAAAACTGCCTGAGTTGACAAACCAAAATACATTCTAAGTTATTGCTTGTTTTTTTTTTTCCATTAAAAAACAAACAAATTCTGAAATAGGGTATATTTTAGGATTCCTGGTTAGAATTAGTCAACTTAAGGTATTTAACATTCAATTTACACGCTGGCGTGTCGTTGACTTTATATTATACGATTTATTCAGATTAATTAGGATGAAACTTTCATATGGTTCCTAACACCTTTAAAGGTATACCCTGAAATTTCAAAGAAAAATTATATACATTGTTCATCAATCATAACTTTTTGACATCCAAAACCCGGGAATAGAGGAATTTCATTATTGAATTGTTAAAATTTTTAAATTTCATGGTCAATTGGTGCTTATAAATATGTTAATACGTTATATATTTAATATGTGTATGACATTTTAACCACTATTTTATAGTTAGATTTGTTTTGTTGGCATGTATATTTTTCGTATTGAATATCCTCGGAACATAATGTCTATGTTTATGCTGTTGAGAATAACTTACATTTTATTTTGACCAAGCTTTCATTCAGAATGATTTCGCCCAATACCATTCTTCAATACTTAAAACTTTCAAAATCAGTGCCATTGTTAAGGCTGTCAATAAATGTAACAGTACTTTTGTCCATTTCGATATTCCCTCGTATTGGCTAGTTGATTTTTATGAATTTTTTCAATTTAGAATATTGCGTAATAAAAAAAGGTATTTTTTCGAATTTAAATCTACTAGCAAACACCTTTGAAACGATTTGTATTTCATTTGATTTTCATTTTCAGTGATATGTTTCAAATTTTCAGCAACTTTTATTTTTTATTCTGTTTTAGGGGTAAGTTTTAATTTTTTTCTTATTGATGTAGGCGTCAACAAAATATTTAATGTCTACAGTGAATTTCGAAAAACCTGCGTTTGGCTATTGTCCGAATGCTCGAGTAAAACTTCTGACCCCTATTTAGTTAGGTAGTTTTTAATTAAACCTTGCGGATTTATTTAACCTACATTAAAAAGCTGATATGGAATTGTTTTGATATCCTAAACATAAGGCTGCGGTACCTTCTGTCAAGCTTTAATTGCAGCCATATAAATTGTCTTGGTTTGCAATGTTAATATATGTACTAATCCTAGTTGATGGTCACCTCTAGATTTTAACATTTGTTTAGAAGATTTTATAATTTCCTTAACTTATTCGAAAATTCAGGTGTGTGTGTGTTTGTCTATATATGTGTATGTATGTATGTATATATTTAAAATATTTTAATTCATAGATAGCGTAAAGATAAGGCTATTGTACTGCTGAGCAGTGCAATTTTACTTGTGTATGTAATAATTATATGTAACAGATACTAGATGACATAACTGTGTTCTTATGTTTGGGTCTCTGTTGAAGTCGTGATAATAATATTGAATTTACTCTTACTGGTATGTTATTTTATTCGTCTAATTTATGAAGTTACATTCTAATTTTGTTAAAGCTTTGTTTGGTATTAAAAAATATTTTTTTCTGATGCATTGTCGTCTATCATTAACAGCCGTTTTGCTCATTAAAAATTGGATTAGTAAGGAAGTAGTCGACAGAGAATTTATTTGGTAGTGTAAGAAATTTGTTGTTTTAAATTTCCTGAAACGTGTCATACCTGGTCGAAGAATTACATTTTTGAAATTTTCTCGAAATCCTTTCATTACAGTAATTATATTCCCGATCGTAGACAAATTTCAGGTGAGGGATATCTAAAATTATACATTTTTAAATTTTTCTTCAAGTATGCTGAAATCTTGAGTAATTTTAAGAAATATTTAGAATATTCTTTCTGGTAACTTATTAGGTTTTAGAGCCATCGATTTTGATTAGTTTTTGTTTTGGGAATCTATTGGTCACTAGCGCTTTAAAAAAAAAAATTGGCCCCTAGCCCCAAAAAATTCAAATTTGGTCAAATTAGGTTTTTCAATCACGTGACAAATTATAATATAATCCTTTTATGTAAAATTTTGGAAGTTTTATTCCTGTTAGGGCTACATTTGTCTTTGGATATAAAAAATATTCGAAAATTGTCTCTTAAGTTAGTTTTAATAATCCCTGCTTCAAAATTACAATCTGTGATTGTATTGGGGAAAATTTTGTCCATAATCGAAAATGAATTTTGTTTAACTCGTGTGGGATTGTAAATAGAGGGCCAAATATGTTTTTCTAAGAGACAGCAAAAAAAATGTTTTTGTCTTCTTGAACGTATTATATTTAATGGCATCAATATTAAAGTCTTCAACAACAAAAACTTTTTTGTCAATTTTCACTGGGTCAAATAGATTGTTTTTTAGTAATTTAATAAAAGACCGAACCTCTTCATCTGGTGGTCGGTATACACAGTTAACATAAATATTTTTCCTGTTTTGTTTTTAATTTTTACAGCTAGACATTCAATGTGTTTAGAGAGAGTTTTTTGATTTTTGAATCAATGTTGAAATATTTTAAGTTGTAAATGGCAGTACCTCCCCCTTTTTTTACAATACGAGGTTGACTAACGAGATTATAAAGCGGTAAATAAAATGGAAAGTTTTTTGTTGGAGGTGTTTTAGGGTCTACCCATGTTTCCATCATGCAGATGGCATCGAAGAGGAAATTTAACTTTTTATAAAATCCCTTAAAAGTTCCGAAGTTTTTTTGTATGGACCTAATTTTTACGTTCAAGATTGAGAAAGCTTCTGAATTTCGTTTTTGTGACATCGATTTCATTATAATACTTTGTATTAAAACACTGTTCATTAAGGGTTCCATTAAATACACCATTCAGAGATGAGAAATCTCTGTATTGCCAGGTATCACAAGATGCACCAATAGTCCTTGCTTCTTGGAAATAGCATCAGCGAGTGTCAAGGTTCAATTTTCACATTTTGGATATAAGAGCATGCTAAATACATTAGCAAAAATGACAGTGTCTATAGTTCTATAACCAGTTATTTGGTCAGTCACTTTTGGTGTGGATACTTCAATATGTTCAACTTTTTTTGAAGATGCTGAGGCTGCAGTTAAATTTATTGATTCGTTATTTACAATTGGGGAGGAGGCGCTGGATACAGCAATATTTACAACAGGAACAGCATGAGGAGTAGATTTTTTATTTACATAATTTACAGGAACACTTTCTTCATTACTATCTTGAGGTCTTCTTCCATAGAATCCTCTCCTTTTTCTTAATACTTTCAATATTTGTTTAATTTTATAAGTTTTACCCATGTTTATAGCTGAAATACTTGTAGAACACTAATTTTAGCACCAGCTTTCAGCTTCAAAAACGATAATTTGTCTTGATGAACCAAGCTATTTTCCTCTTAAGGCGTAAAAATTTGTTTAATCATTTTCAAATAAATTTAGAAGAAAGGTTCTTTTTATCGGTGGTTCTACTTCTTCAAAACTTAAAGACATAAAAATATAATATAAATATAATGTGATTTTGATGAAACTCAAAATACCTTAATTATAGAGTAATCATAAACCAACTTAATATAAGACATTAAGTACCAAAAGTGAAGTTACAGTATGTATAAAATAAAGCGTCGACAGCAAAAACGTAACACGATGGCATTGTTTTTATTTTTTAATTTCAATGAAAAAAGTATATTAAGATAATAAAGAAATGTTATTGCAATGAAATAATAATAAGGAAAGAAAATTGAATAGAATTTTTTGGTCCGCTGTTATTTTTAGTTTACATAAACGATCTTGTTTTTTCAATAAAACATTCAATTGTACTTCACTTTTCTGATGATACTAATATTTTATGTATCAATTAAAACACTAAATAAAAAAATTATATCATTGAACATAGATAAAACTGAGCTTATGATAATTAAATCTCCATTTAAACAACGTAGCTTTGAAATAAAAATTCAACTTAATGGTAAACGATTGACTCCATCACGATGTATTAAATATCTTGGTTGTTTAATTGACGAAAGCTTAAGTTGGAAGTTCCATGTAGAGGAATTGTACAGAAACCTTAGCCGATCTAACAGAGTTCGATGTAGCAAAGTTCGTAATTATGTTGATAAGGCGACAATACCCTCTTTATATTTTTCATTATTTCCCTCTCGTTCAAGTTATTGTTGCCAAGTCTGGGGTCAGCAGGAAGGTCTTGTCAATAAATTACTTGTTATTCAACGTCGTTCTCTCAGAATATTTACGTTTCTTCCACTTAAATCTAATGTTACTGACTTAAAAGTACCTCTTTCTGTTTTAGTTAAGGTTTCTTATATTATATTCGTTTTTGATTCCTTACAAAACAACCTTCCAGGCCCTATTTCAAACTTTGTTATTGAAACTTGCAACATTTATAGCTATCCAGGCCGGAATGCTGTGAGTAGCAACCTCAGTTTTCCTAAATTTCGCAGCATTCGCTCCGTTAATTATTCAATTAAGTATCACTGTGTGACTGAATGGAAAAGGTCATTGGGCATTACCGTGCTTTTTTCAACAAGCTATATGGAAACAAAGATTATCTCAATACCATATTTTATTTTAGCCGTTTTCATTTCTCTTGTTTGTTAAAGAAATTATTTTAATGCTGTGTAGTTTTGTTAAGAAACCTTGCCAGATTTAGAAATATTTGTTTTAGGTTTATCTCATTTCAATTTCGCTCCCTTTGCTTAACGTGATGTTTAGATTAGCAAAACTGATTTGCATTTTAAATATAACCTTTATTTGAGGGTGTCACTCCTTTTGCTCAGCTGTTGAGTGACTCCTACTAGTATGCAATCAATTACATTAGGGATGTCAATCGCAAGGTCCGCACTCCTGAAATATTCCACGGTAAAAAATATTTTCAAATGGGGACAGTTTTTGCGCAAATCAGGGGTTCAATTAATTTCTTTATAAGCGACGAGCTGAATTATGGGGCTTGGAATCTAGTTTCATTTTTTTTCTAAATTCGAAAGAGCGTGGGAGCATGCAACGATTTTTTTACGACCTTGATAACTTGAGGGTAGATGCCATAGAGCTGTTTTGTAAATTTTAAATCTTAAAAAAAAGCAATTTATTCTAATTTTTACAACTTCGTAAAAGGTGCAGGAATAACTTTCTGGTAAGGTAACATAATGCTTTTTATTTTTTTGCATTTGGTGTTCTTAAAAAAAGAGCTTGTGTTAATTAAGTAGATTTTTTTAAATCTAGCTAGTATTACCTAAATTTTTAAGATTGGTATTTTACATTTTGTACTAAGTTTTCTCTGATGAAGTCAACTTTCTTGTTTTCAATTTGGAATACTTTAATATTTTGGCACCCCTGTTTTTTTTCGTTCAAAAATCAAGAATATTTTGGGTTACAAACATGGTGATAATTAGAATTTTGGCCATCCATGCCGCTTGCAAAGGCTGATATGTTTTGATTTTTTATTTTTTATATGTGTATATTATTATATATTTGTATATATAACACGTTAAAGTTCGAAAGCTGTATTTTTTTCAATCAAAAGTTATACGCTATCTGTTGTCATCACTTATCAAGATTATTAAGTTGTTTTTAATGTCAATGTGACTTGTGAGAAGTCAGGGGGTATTCAACATATATGATAGAATTTTCAGTTATAAGCAATTGGTCTTTAGTACATGACTAGCATTACTATAATATCTTACTTTTATTGGTTATTATATTTTCTGAACATTCTTCCTTATGGAAAGAAACTTTTCTGTTTTCAAATTTTAAAAATTTGCACGTGTTAAATCCCTGAAAAGAAAAGAAGATTTTGTGACAATGAAATTTATAATTTATTTCTGAAATTTTTATATCATTTAATTGCAAATTTTGTGAATAACGTGTAAAAAATGTTGACAAAATATCCAAAAATAATGCAATCAGTGGGTGGTTACTAATTCTTGCTAGTTCTTTCTAATTCTTAGAACTATTTCTTTAAAAATTTGTTGACCATGGATACCACATCCATTACATATGATCTTATTATTAAGTTAAAAAAGAATAATGAAAGTAGTTGGCATGACCTCGTTAAACAGGTTATTGCAATTAAGCCTACTACGTTTCAAAATATTAAGCATCTGAAGTCTCTAAATCAGGAGTTTGAAGAACTTATGTGAATTGAACAAAAATAATTCTGATCTTCGAAAGGAAATTTATTTTGTCAAACACAAGATCTTAAAGCAACTTGAAGTTAAAAAAGTTACGTTGCAGTCAAAAGGGAATTTCAAAAGAAAAATTAAAAAGACGTGACATTGATGCATCATGATAAACCCCAATTGAGGAAGGCAGCGATGGAATTGGGTACAAAAGATTACCAAATTAAAACCTTACATGCAAAAAATATTATTTTGACTGAAAAACTTACTCAAGAAGTTGAGGAAAAAACCAGTGTACAAAAATTACTAAAATATTACAAAAGTAAATCTAATACTGAAATCTGTAGTGAAATTGAGGTGAAGGATATTAAATTCAAAGAAATGAATGCTTAAAAAAGTGCACTGAAACAAGAAAAACTTGATTTACCAATGCTGCTTGAATCCAGGGAAACTTGTATGCCACCTACATTTGAGGGTGGCAGGTATGTTGATCAAGTTCAAGAGGGGTACTTTAACCTTTTGAGTATGGGTGTTGGCAGAAAGAAGGTAATGGAAATAATAAAAACCGTGATCAAAAATTTGAAACAAAATAGACTAAAGAATCTTCATCAGAATCTCTTTTATCACTGCAATGTGTTGAAGTTCGGACTTTAGCTAATTTGCAGGTGGTGGGGTTGCATTATCAGAAAATCCGAATTATAATAAAACTTAAAAATTTGGCAGCAAATTTGGTTTAATACAGATATAAATTGTGTCATGTGTGATTATTTCAACACTAATATCATGCTATAAGAATATATTAAAAAGTATTCTGTGATAATATACATAGTAAATGTTTTAATATCACATGTGTTTGATATCCAAGTGATTTTTAGTATTTAAGTAATTCAGAGGTGAATGATATCTAAATTATTTTACTTATGTTAACTTTGGTTTCAAAGAAATCTTCTAATTAAGGAAAAGGCTGTTAGAAATTTATGGATTTGATTGCTTTTTCTTTTTTTTTTTTTTTTTACTGATGGCACATCTTCAGTGCTTTGTTTAATGCGGAACCAGCTACAATGAGCTTCATGGTTGA
>JAUZNK010003561.1:0-10858 GCA_035046665.1 Euphysa ruthae | reverse complement strand
AGGTTCACAATAAAATTTCTTTGCGACTTATAATTTTTCCAATCGACAGATTTGCCAGATTTATTGGCTATATTTTTAAGCGTGACCTCTTCATGATTGCTTTACAATTTGCAGTTCCTTTGTCATATGTGGCATATTAGTTCCTCGAAAAATTTTAGTTTTTATGGAAGTTAAGTACTTTAATAAAAGTTTCATCGAAATAATTATAACTGAGAACGCTGTTCTGATTAAAGTGAAAATTGAGATCTGATAAGAAATTATTTTGGTCGAAATTTTTGAAACTAAGGAATGGTGGTCACTAATACCTAGTTCGAAAACTCCAGTATGCTGGAAAGACCATTTCCTATTGGTTAGAAAAAGATCAATGCATGTGCCTTCAGCTGATTTCCAGCAAGTTTTGAGAGTATGCATATTATGAAAGCAGTTAATAACAATACGTTGTAGTCTCGAGCTTATTAGCCTAATATAAGCAAAAATATTTTTACCCTGAAAAATACGAAAAAAAGATGAGCGATTGAAACCAAGCCAAAGTTAAGTTAATAACAGGAGGCAAAATGAACTGTACAAATAGTAGACTGAAGCAGTGTTCGGTTTGGAGGTTGCAAGGAGAGGATTTCTAAAAACAAGTAAAGATTAAGTAGAGTAGTTTTCAAAGCAGGATCTAACTCATTTCATTAGCTTGAGAAAAATAGAAAATAAAGCTTTACTGAATATAATGGTTCTTGTAGGGTATCCCAATAACTTACAAGCTCTTCTCAAAGTAAAATAGGTATGAGGGTCCCATAATATTTTTAGGCTGTAACAGAAAGTTATGTATTAAATCTTTGTATTTCTAAGACCAAATCTACATAAAACTTAACTCTTGAGATTCCAGATTAAGTAGTTGTACCTGGTATTTTCACTGGTAGTTGATAATTTTATCGTCCGATACTTACTTGTTTGCTGGTAAATATCTTTTGCGAGTTAACTTATACATCACAAATAATCATAAATAAATCACTTAGAGAATGATAGAATGATTATCCTTGTAAGTTAGATAGTTAATTTATTTAATAAATTTTTTACTTAGTAGTTAGTTAGGTTGATATTGATTGACTGAGCAAGCCTGATCATAACCAAAAAATGTAGGTGACACTGACGTGTTGTGTGTGGTGATTTTTGACTTTAGGTGCACAGTGTGTTTTTTTTTCTCACATAAGCTTGGAATTAAGAAAATTTCTCGGAAGCAAAAATTTCTGCGATAATCCTGGTTGGTAGGCCACAGCAAAAAAAAAAAAAAAAAAAAAAAAAAAAAAAAAAAAAATATTTTTATATTATCACAAGGCTTCTCAGGATATTGACATTCTAAATCCTGGCATATAATACGTTTCCACCAGTGACCTGAATGTTTCTATGGACCAGAGTTTACTTGGACACTCACTCTACTAGTTACAATTTATAGAACCGGCTTAAAACTAAACCAGAAGCGAAGGGCATAAGAGGAGAAAGCACACCAGCAATGGCAACACCAGCAATGGCGACACCAGCAATGGCAACACCAGCAATGGCAACACCAGCAATGGTGACACCAGCAATGGCAACACAAGCTGAAACGATTAAATATGATATAAAATTGCAACCTTAAATTTTTAAAATTAAAGATAAAAAGGGTTGCCAACTTTTTACTGCTACAAATTTTTTTCCTAACTATAGAAAAACAACATTTCTCACTTTTCCCCTTAAAGCTTTAGTTCCATTATATACGAGTTTAATATGTTTTTAAAAATTGCCTGCCTACGACACTCTTTATTAGAAAACGTTGCTTAGCAACAAGTCTAAGGAAATTTTTTGCAGCAACGTTTTTTTTTTACTTAAAAATTGAAACTCTTTTCACCGCAGCGGTTTACGACAAATTTATTTGAAATATTTTTAGCCACCTTGTTAAAATATACCAGGAAAGAAGAAATAATTATTATATTATTAAATTAGTTGATAGAAAAAGCAATAGCGGAATGACTCCTTTCGTATGATTAGGAAACTAAATTTACTTTCATCAAACAGAACCTCAGCTTCATCTATAAATGCCTAAATCTTTGACTAACATCTTGAAAAAGTTAAGTAAATTGGAATTAAAAATTAAAATTAAGCAAGAGGATTGGAAGAAAAAGAAGAAATAAAAAGAAAAGATTTTGGTACTTCCGAAATTACAAAACTTACCTGTATATTACTTTGAAAATTTCCCTGCCACAATCCAGGAACAAAATAATCAAAGAAAAATTTTTTTGTTGGGCTACGTTGCAGTTTAGTCTCCTGCAAAGAGTTGTTCCAAAGTTGATTAAATAAGTAATTGTTTGTTTTCTTTTCCACAGTGAAGTTTGTCCATTTTCGAAACAAATTATATTCGTTTGCGATAACAATGTGCGGGTGTGCATCCAGCAAAGAACCAATCAAAGTTGAACCACTTCTTGGGTAACCAATGAATAGTAATAAAGTTTTCACAACTGAAAAATCTGGAATCTTGTTATTTGAATTAAGTCTGTTATCTGATTGTGTAGGCATACCAAATTCTAAGAATAAACATTCATATTCTCTAGAGAATATAAAAATCATAACCTTCCCTCATTCAAAGTCAAATTAAATTTTCAACCAAAGATAAAAAATGATTTTTTCTCTTCTTCTTCTAATCTCACAATTAAGCCTCATTTAAAGAAAAGTTAAGTTATAAAACATTTTTTTATATCAAAAAGAATTGTTTTATTTATCACGTTATTTAAAAATCACAAAAATGCTAGACTGTTCGGAAGTATAATAACACCATAGAGTGATCTTACGCTTAGATTGTGTAACCAACGACAACCTATTCACATGCTTGGTTATTGGCTCGGTAATGTGTTTGTTATTTGATTTCTTATTGGTTTGCTTTTTGGCTGAAGAATTTTGGCTTGGTTTGGTTATTTGCATGCCTATTGTTTCGCTTCGCTGACTTGTCTAGAAAAGTGCACCTGTTTGGCATTTAACTGGCATGATAACTGACTTGTTTGGTTTTTATCACTTCCAAGTCTAAAAATTAGTGTAAAAAATAACTTAGATATTTTTAATTCTTGCAATTACATAATATTAACAAAAATCAAGTCTTCAAAAAATCATCAAAATTTATTCAGTTTGTTATTTGTCAACCAAACCAAACAAAAAGACGAAAAAAAGAAAAAAAAAAAAAAAAAGAAAACAAAAAAAAAAATCTAGGTAAATATGTTTTTTTATTTTATTTTTTTTTTTCTGCAAACAAATCCTTACATTGTCAATTAAAAAACTTTGTTTCTTAAAGAATGACCAAAAATGTGTTAAATGCATTATTTTGATAACTCTTTGTTTTGATAACTCTTTATATAAAAATTCCGATTTTATTAGATCCCAAAAAACAGGATTTACAATCAGTGTAAAAATTAAATTTCTTACAAAACAAAATTTTTATAAAAATTCCATTTAAAAATTCAGCATGTCAATGAAATTTATTTCAAATAAGCAAACAGTTATTTCAACCAGTTTTGAGTGAAAGTATGACAGAGATCACAATAATATTATATAATAATATATTCCGACATCATAAAACAAGGTCTCCTTAATTTCAGTAGAATTACCAATCTTATCCTCGAGCGTAAAGTAAAAATGCTGAAAACAAGTTACGCATCCCTAAAAAAATCCTTAATTAGTTCATACAGCCACAAAATTACCATTCCAAAAAAACACACTGATAGGTCAACTTCGAAGATTTCCCACCAAAAATACCATATATTATGCAGAAGTTTTTCAACATGACACACTGGGTGAGCACTTATAAGCAAAAATATGACAACTTTGACATCTTGCAATGGTGACTAGTGATAATGATCATGTAAAACATATGGAATCTTTGAGGAAGAGTCTTCTAGAAACCACTGATGAAACCTGTGGGTGAATAAAAGAAATATATACACAGGTAGAAATGGTGGTGGAATGGTCAGATTCACCAGTTTATAAAAGAAAAGCAGAAAATTTGGAAAGAATAGTAGCCAGGCAATGCTAAAAATAGTAAGTCAAATGGTAAGCTACACTCATATATAAAATATTAATAAATATATTGTAGGTGAGAACTATATACATGATGAGAGGGTCCTTAGCAAGATAAAGATTGGTAAGACTACAGGAGTATCAAGTGATGATGAAGAAACAGTGGTCAGGAGACAAAAAAAGTCAAGCTTATTACAATTCTAACAAATCAGATAAAAAAGGATGGTGTTACACTGAAAGAAGACTGACAGTGGAGTTTAATTTAATTCATTATTATAATTTATTATATTTAGGCCGACGCCCTAAACAGAAACAATTAAAAACGATTGAAATCATCAGGTAATGAAATTTATTGAAAGAAAAAAGATATAAATAAAATGTAGTTTGGTTTTATTCCAGCATGATAGAAAAAAAAGTATCTACGAAAAAAAAAAAAAGATTTTCTTTTTTGACCTTACAAATTTTCTGATAGAGCACCGTGAAAGAGCCCTGAGAATTAAGTTTGGTATTACACAATATTTCCAATCTTTGTTAAGAATTGAAAAATTTTGCCAACCTTCTTTATTGCAGAAAAATACTTAGAATAAATTGACCTGCAGCTGAATGGAGGTTTGATTGAAATTTTCATATTTCATAGGTGATGAATAGGTAATGGTAATGGACGTTGTTGTTAAAAAATATTGATTGTTTTCTGTAGCACAGTTCACATCAAAAAAACCAAGCCACAATTTTTTTTTTTATTTATATAAAACTTACCATACATAAATTCATTAGAATTAAAATGAGCTCATTGCTTTAGGAAAGTTTTCTTCATAGTCATAAGAGGAGAGTGATTTTGCGCATAAATGATATCAAGCACGTAAATGAAATTATTTTACTAGCAGTTGCAAGATAAGGAAAAAAGAACTTATTATAGTATTTTTTGTGTAGTGTGAGTGAATTGAAACAAAAAGAACAAGTACAGAAAAAAGTTATATCCAATAGGAAACTTAATTGCTTTAGACTTAAAGCCACACTGATAATAAGGTGACGCTAATCATCACAGAACATGTAGAGAGTATTCAAAACCAAGAAAGAAAATAATAAAAATTCAGAAAAACTTTTACTCAAAATTTAATGAAAGAAACATATGTTGAACGTCAAATTATCATCAAGTCCAAAAACCAAAATGTCATCAATTTCAGCCGTTTCAATAATAGATTAATCATGCAAAAAAAATGTTATGATCAAACAAAGAAAATATTGCGTCTCACTTGATGTTTAAATGGAAAACAAAACACAAAACTTGTAAAAAACGCACCATAAATGGAAAAGCTGTTACCTCCTTACGTTATCTTATTATATTATTATGAAAATCCAGAGACTGAAAAATGAATTTTAAAAAAATTTCTAATGTTTAAATGAGTTACGCCGGAGCTCCAACTCGAGCTTGTGGTAGAGAAAACATTGGTCTAACCGCTCGGCCAGACAACCATTAAGGTCTGGGGCATCGACACCTTTGGCCTAGACGCTTATTGACAACGTTTGTAAAAATCAATCGGGAGAGGAAAACTTTGTTGAATTGTCTTACGAAAGGACATATTCTTAGAGCTTTAAGATGGAATGTTGCTGTAGAATGCTATGGCACTCTTTTACAAACCTCTTTTAACAGACCCAAAGAGCCTTCAAATATATTTCTCCAACTAATAAAAATTCAAAACAGTAAAAATTTGCTCCATAACAATGCTACAACCCAAACTCAATACAAAGTTAAGGGGAAATACCAAAATTACTAAATTTTGGTATTTCCCCTCAAGGGGGAAAAAAGAAATTGGAAATTGCAAATGTGTTTAAAAACATTTTGAATCTAGACTAGTAAATTTTGGCATATTAGATATAATAAAACAAAATTTTTCCTTTTATATCAAACTATCAAGTTACATATATGGATCTGACAACTCAAATTTTCTACCTAATGAAAAAATTATACGAGGAGAGTTTATGTGCTAAAAATAGTGCTAGAGGTAGGTTGTGTCCTAAAGGTAAGGGAGGCAAAACAAAGAAACAAACTACAAATTGAAGAATTTGAACAATTTCCTCGACATTTTGCAATATCAACATTTTATTTTTGACAGCTGCTGGAATATCTAACCTTGCAGTGCATCACCCAAAAATGACAAAACTCGACTAAAGATAGACAAGAAATGCCCTGTACATATCTATATATATATATATATATATACACAAAATATATAATAAACAAAATACATGTTGCAATGGAAAGACGCAAACATTAATTTACCAATTAATAGACAATAAGTTGAAAAAAAAGTTGGATTATGAATTAAAAGTCCAGAAAATTGATGATAGAGACAAGAAGGTAATTTGAAATAACAAATATAAAATTAATAATAAACCAATAGAGACAGGTTTGAAATTCTGAAATTCAAATTCTGAAAACAGGAAAAATTACCAATTTACCAAATTGCACCAAATAAAAAATTAAACAAAAAATATCTTTTAATTAAACTATTATATTACATTATAATTAAATTCATTTGCAACATTTACTACCAAATCCAAAGAGGTAAAATATTAAATAAGTATTTGGGATATTCCATTCCAAATCAACCAAACTCCTCAGATTTCTCTCACGTTATGATTGAAAGTTCTTATGAAATTAGGATTATGTTTAAAATTTGAGTCAAAAAATTTCTCGAGATATTCCATTTCAAAGATCTTGATCTCATGACGTGCACCGTAATCTTGCCTTCAATCACGCTTAAAATGAAAACAAGATAAGCTAAAAGGAAAAAAATTGATACAAGAAGTTTTGTAAGAAGGCAGGGAAATTTTGGGTAAGCCTAAATATGGTTAGGGATTTTTCAATTTCAGCCCAGAAATATGCTTAAGTTATGCTTGTGTGGGAAAAAAAATGAAGCCATGAAAATGGAAACAACACATGTTCTGTTACTTTTTTACTATGTAGTTCTCCATTATTGTCTCCAGTCTGCATGTATTTACCTTTTCTTGCAGGAAGATGTAAGCAAATAGCTTACATACTCAAAACATGCAAGATGGAGGCTAGAAATGTTCTTATAACAACAGTAGAGAACCTAAAGTTTTATTAGACACTTGGAATAGGGTGTGCAATGAAACTGCCTTAGCTAGATATTAGGAGTGAATGAGAAGAGCTGGAACTGGTTTTTCAGGTGTTTGTGAAGAATTGAAAGGTTTAATCGAAAGCTGCTTTTATTTAGGATTAGTATAAGCATGGAGGAGAATTTTGATGTTGGAAAACAGGACTGAAAGATTTCAAAGTGTGATAGGAAGAAGTGTAGGGTGTTTACTTGTAGAAGGCTTTATTGAGAGATCACAAAGATAGTGTACACAGAATTTGTCTCCATCACAAACAATGTAACCTCATTAAGGGTTTCCAAAAAACTTTCAACATTGTTTTGACTGATTTGAAAAACATGCTAAGACATCAAGAAAACCAAGTGACACTTGTGACACTCAAGAAGGTCTTACAGCTGGAATCTACAGATAAATTTTTATTCCAGGCTAGAAGATCTGTCAGAATCATCAAAAGCTCGTAAGAGGCAGAAATTTCTGATTGCGAGCAAGCTATCAAATTCAACATGGAAGCAAAGAGGCAGAAACTTGATGAGTTACTGAGCTCATTAGGAGCGTGCCTGTCCAATTGAAGGCTGTTAAGCAGTCCCAGTGGGAAAACTAGGTCAAAAAAAGGAGCGACAAAAAAATGACTGCACTGCAAGATAAGTTTACTGATGTACAAGGAACAGCAGCCTCCACCAGCAGTCTCCCGAAACAATCCTCATTATGAAAAACTCCTCCTTCGGAAAGCTGAAAACTTTGATCCCTAGATGGATTTGTGCATAGAAAGGATTCAACAAGTTATCTGACAACAGAAAGTTCAATTTATTACCTTGGATCCTGAAAATTGGTCAAGGAAAGAAAATAAAGACTTCTTTGGAGTAACAGACTATCTTGTTTGCTAAGCCAGAAAACTGAAGATGGAGAAAGGAATCCTGACAATGCCAAAACTTGGTTGCCCTCATGAAATGGTTTTCCTGGTTATCTGATTCTATAAGGATGGCATGAATTCCCGTTGCCTGGCCGGTAAGTTTTCTTTCATACGTGGATAGTTCAGTTGGAAAGACATCTGACTCTCAACCATAAGGTTGATGAGAATATCTTTTCTTTATTCATTTTCTGCCCTAAGTCAGAAATATCGTGTAAGAAAATTTGTTGTGGACTGCTTTAATTGAGGAAATCAGTGAGGAGATGTTGGCATGAGTTTCATCTGCATGACCTAACTAGATTATCTTTGTGGCCGTATTGCCAAGATTTCTGTTGGGTTCCTTTCAATAAGACATTAGCCGTGACTAATATACCAATAGCAACAACAACTGGGAGGGTATATCAGAATACAGACTAAGAGTACGCTGATATACTTTATGTTGCTATGATGTATCGGTGTACAAATTTGTTTATTAAATAAGGATTCATAAAACAAAATTGTTCATTAATTTTGGTCCAATGTTTGGTTCCTTCAAAATATTAGTAACTCCAAATTGTTCTTGTGATACCCAAGAGAGAAATGTATAAAGAGACATTTCTCTTCAATACTATACATGTCAGTCTGTCATATCTTTTTTCACCCATCATATACATTTTCCAACATCTTTCAGTCTGTCTGCCTAATCAGTACATTCGGTTAGTACAAACAGTAGAATATCCAATCTGGAACCACAAGGTCCAGGTTCGGATCCCATTGAGGGTTTGTAGTTTCACTTCACTTGCTGCTTTTACCCATGATAAGCATGTAAAAGGAGGAGTGTGATTTCTGTTTATTTATTAATCAAATTTGAAAAAAATTAGTATTCTGAAATGACTAGTAGCATGTAAAAAAGTTATGAATCATTTTGAAGTGCCAAACGTGGTCGTGTTGGAAAAAGGTTGATATATCAGGGCTATAGAAACTTAGTTTATGTAAAAACTATACATCTTTTTGCAATTAGCTCCAAGTATTCCAAGGAAGTTAAAAAAAATTTTTTTTTTGACTAATATTAATATTAACATTCTACCTCATTAAAAACTTACAGACTTACTAATTTTTAAGCTGAAATAAAATTCAGACAGCGTCAAAATCTTTAAAATGGAACATCACAAGAATCGCAAGGATATTTTGACTCAAATTTCTATAGAAACTCCATATCCGTTGAACTGGTCCAAAATCAGAAGTGGATTGGAAACTTGACTAATTTTTGGTTGGTTTGGGATGGAATGTCCCTTTTGAAAATGCCACAAAATTTAAAAGCAAATTTCATAAAAACAACCTATTAAGATGACCAGACGTCTAAGGAACTTAGTGCCAGTTCTCAGTTTTCCACTGGGTAAAAATTTTGTAGCTAGTGATATTAAAGATATGTTCCATCAAGTTAAATTTTGTAAGGAAGACATTGACCTCTTGAGATTCGAAGACACACTATTCGATCAAATAAACAAGTTGATTGATAAATTCAGCAATAATTATTATTCTAGTAAATCAAATTAAACATTAAATTAATCAATAATAAATGAAGAATCCAACTCAAAAATGTGAATACTTCACTTCCACTAAAATGGCTGTGGGTTATTAGTGATGGTTGGTAGGCCTACAATGATATGGATCAGCTTGGTGGAGGCGGCATATATATGCATGATGTTATGGTACACAAACACAACTTTGTGGATTCCATAGATCAAGAAATTCAAACGTGGTCAGTGGAGTCTTTGTGAAAACGTGCAAAAAAAAAATTGGAAAACCAAAATTGCACATCACAGGGACTTTTCCACTCCTGCACAAAATAATGTGGCGAGAGAATGAGAGAATGTAGCAGCAGGAGAAAATCTAGAAGTTTTTCAGATTTCATGAAATTTATTTCTGCAATTTTAAATGTTTTTGTCAGCACGGTAGTTATTCAAATTTCATAAATTATAAAATTATATATGAAAATTAAATTTTTTTCATTGAATACAACAATTGATTTTGAGTCGGACCGTAAAGTCCAGGATACCCGAAATTTGATAATAAAATATCTATTTCCAACACTGAGCATTGATATTAAATGGATGAAATAGCCCAGTAAACTTTATCTTATAATAATTTGAGGTGTGGCTGTGGGTGCTAAGCCAGAAATCGTTGTGGAGAAATACCATACAGAATAAGTGTACGTCCCAAAGAAATAACAAAAATCAGAAATTGCACTTGGAACTTTAGCAAAACAATTATGAAATTTGCAGCAAAAGAAAAAATCTTAAAAATAAATATTCTTACCTGTAGGGCTGCTTGTCATTTTGCTACTAATCTGTTTAGTAAGCAGTGTTTGATGATTCGGACTCCAATAACATTCTGATAATGATACTATACAAATAGCTATGGTTGTACAGGTAATCAAGAAAATCATAACTCGTTTCACTTTATGGAGCATTTCCAGCATATGCCTAAGTTTCGTGACATGTGCACTCCATGTGGTTTTATTTTTTTTTTTATAACTGTTCTTGGAGCCAACATATTCTATGAAAAGTCTGCAAGTTCTCTTACGCAGAGGTTTACAAATGTTTGATTGGCTTAGTAGTTATATTTTGAGCCCCGCTTATTTTATCTGTAATAAAAATATGGAAAAAAGAAAAGAAATTAATTTGATACTATATCGGTCGATATAATAAGCCAATATCCATTCAAACTGCAAATTTGTTATATGAATTTTATCTATTTACTTTCCGGACTTAAAATACTTCTGTTGATAATGTCTCGTTATCAATACATATATAATAATCATATATA
>JAUZNK010003560.1:0-10858 GCA_035046665.1 Euphysa ruthae | reverse complement strand
AAACTTCAAACTTGAACCAAAACCAAAACCTTGGAAGGGATGTGTGGAGGGAACAAGTTGAAGCCTTATGTGCCACCTGGCACGAAGTGGATCGAAGAAGAAGAAATTGTTTTATCGATCCGTCAAGGTGTTATTTTGCTCTCTTGATGGCGATTGGCATAGCGTGGACCAAGGAAAATGCTTGATTAAAAGACGTATAAAATAATGTAGGAAATTCGTAAAATAATTAAAAAAATAAGGATTTTAAGGGTACTATTATAGAGATTCAAAAGATACGAGGATATAAGTGATACAATTAATACGTAAAATTTCAAAAATCCTCTCCATGCATCTCACTGAGGATTTGCATATAATTTAGTATTTGAAGTTTCTTTTTTTGCATCTGATAAGTGTTTAGAGCTTACCTATCTGAGATAAAAAAGGGTTTCAGAGTCTTTGTCTTCAAAGCTAGATGTTGGCTGCATTAGCGCAAGTAAATCAAGTTGAAAAGACAAGATGAATTCTCGGAACCCGCCCGATTTTTTGTTCTTAGAGTAGCAGTAACCCGTGGAGAAATGGAAGGTATGCAGCTAATAGTTTTTGGTACATTGATGTCAACAGGGGAAAATGTTGGAGAGAGTAGAGGTGTGAAAACTTCGTGACTTGGAGAAGGAACATTTCTAATGATGGGTCTATTAGTTACAGTATCTGCTATGAAAATTTTTTCCGTTAAGTAGTTGAAGGTTGGCAGTTGAGTTTTCTCAGCACCTGATCGTGTAACCTTCTCAAGTCTTTTTAAACACTTATTAATTTTCTTTCAACTTTGTCCATTGCACTTGTGCATCTTTTTCTTAAAACAAAAGATTTGTGAAAATGATTTGTGAGAATATGGAGATAATATTTCGAAGGTAATGAAATAAAGCTTGCTATGTTTATCCTTCTCACAAAATGATAAAAATGCGAGTAAAAGTTATAACTATATAATGAACCACCAATTTTCAACTTTTCAGCCATTAGACTGCAAGCCTGTTGTGTTTTAGGAACTCTTTAAATGCTCTGCATAAACAATCCCATAAGCATCGATATAATCTTACTTTTTTGATCAACACGGCATTTAAATCCTTTTCTCTATCAAACTTTTTAATACTTTCATATTGTTCATGTTCCTCTTCATGTTGTTTTTGGTAGGGTTGATTTACAATTATCTCTTTTTGTTGTTGTTGCTTTTGTGACGAGTTTTGCTGTTGTTGCATTAATAATAATCGAGGGTTGCTTTGAAATATGCTTGTGCATTGTATTGTCAAAAATTCATCGTCTGTTACCTCTGATAAATAGCTCTGTTTAAAATTAGGGTACATAATTTAATATTTGCAAAAATGTATTATTCCGAATAAAAATTGTGTTGCTGATTTTTCATATTATATTAATTCCTACCACAAAACACTTCTTATAACTTTTTTTTTTCTTCACGAAATAAGAGTAGTGTGATTGGATGAATAAAAATTTCCACTCGTTTCCCACACAAGCAACACAGCAAAAGTTGAACTCAGTTCTACTTTTGCTGGATCAGACCAGAACAGAAATTTTTCTGTCACGCGGTGTAAACATTAAAAGTATGCATACATAGTATCTTTTCTGCCCTGATCTGTTCCTGTCTGCGGAAAACTTCCTGTAAGTGGAAGAAAATCTTAAATCATGCAACAAGACTACAAAGTATATAGGACAAAAATAATTCAGCTATCAAAACTGTAGAACGAAATATAAACCCACAAGATGACAATGCTAAAAAAAAAAAATAAAAAATATCACTTTGGACATAAGTTGTAAGTAATGCTTCAAAACCATTCCATGCAAATACCTCTTGACGTTACACAAAATACAGATAAATGGCAAGACTTCTTTAAGTTTGAAATTAAAAGGTCTCGTATGCCGGCACTTTTTGGAATCTATGGAACGAAAAAGTTTAAAACACAAGGGATATTTTAAAATCTCGAAGAAAATTAGATGAACTTATTATAAATACAAAAAAAAAAAAATGGTAACCAAGCGTAACTGAACATCTCAAGGCGAAATCTAAACGAGAAGATGAAAAAAAAACAAAATTTTTTGGAAAACGATGAATGAATGACAGAATGACACAAAGACAATTTAAAAATTAGCTGGAGAAATATGGCAATTGGCTGAACAAATTCGAAGCAACCTTAATGGAAAACGAAGAAAATGACAAAAAGATATAAATTTAAGACTACAGAAGACGAGTAGGGGAAAATCTATATGCTATATACTATAAGCTATGATATTAAAGAGAAAATTTAATTAGTTAGAGCTGAAAGAACAGCAACAACAAATGGAAAGAAAACATCAAGCTGAATAACGAGAAAAGGAAGGAAAACATCGAGCTGAAAAGCGAAAAAATAGAAGGAATGACTACTAGAAACTGAAAAGGTGAATCTTCAGCTAAAAAAAAAATAAACTGGAAACCCAAATTCACCTTGACAGAATAAACTTAAACAAAAATAAACTATGAGCTGAAGTGAAGTTAAAAACGCTGGAAAAAGACGATAAACAAGAAGTGAAAAAAAGCAGCGAAAAAGCGATGCAAAAGCCCAAAAATACGTTAAGATTGCCTAAATTAGAGCCGATAAAGTTTAGAGCAAACGTGCTGAAGTGGCAGCAGTTCTAGGACAACTTCAAGTCGACAGTTCTTGATAACGACAATTTACAAAAAGTTGCTAAATTTAACTGCTTAAAGTGTCAATATTTTAGTTCATGTCCAACAAACTTTGGAAACTTCGATAATAGAGATCGGATCAACAGATCCATTTCAATAAAAAGAAATAATAAACATAGCGTGGTAGCTGTTGGAAAAAACAACGGCATTAAGGACATTTTTCAACCATCAGACTTTAGACTATGCCGAAACAAGGGTAATGTTGGACACTGGATCTCAACGCACCTACACCAGGAAAAACTTAATAAACACCCTGAAACTCGCTCCACAGGAAAAAACAATATACGCAGTCTACCATTTTTCTTTTGGAAACAGTAAGCCAAAGGAGAACACAGCGTCAATGGTAAAGGTAAAAAATCAAAACACGGTTTGGAGACGATGAATCACTTAAAGCAACTTTTGTACCGCAGATTACCAGACGTATTCAATGATTACCATTCAACTTACCAAACCATAGATTGTTTCAGAAGAAATACCATTTTCAGACAACTTAGCAAATACAAATCAAACATCAACATTGGGTTTAACTATTGGTAACGCTATTACAATAACTTCATCATGGATAAAAAGGCACTGATTGAAGAAAGTTTTTATCTTGTTAAATCAAAACTAGGATTGGTAAAGTTCTAAGTAAAACGGTTTAAAACAAGAAACTTGGATGTTAGTTATGACAGAAAGCTTAGCAAAACTTCCAGCAGATCTTTACTACCTAAATATTGTAAAAGGACAAGCCAGCTTTGAACCCAATCAGTAGAAACTTGGAAGATAGAAACATTTGCAATAAAGCTTAACAACAAAAATGAACGAGAGGATTTTGTAAAATAAACATTCAAAAACTCGATTATCAAACAATATGAAAAGTATGAATGCTAGCTGCCATGGTGAGAAGAGAATCCACAACTACCTGAAAACTACGAATTGTCACTTGGTCACTTGTAAACTCTCTTGAAGTGATTTGAGAATAACCGACAACTTTTATAATACAACAACAACATTGAAGAACAACTCGATAAGATGATAATCGAAAAAGTAAACAAAGGAGGTAGCCAGAAGAAGCATTAAATACCACATAATGCAATCGCCAATCCCGATAAAACACCGACAAAGGTGAGAATGGTTTACGATGCATCAAAAAAGACATAGAAAGGAGCGAACATTCTGAATGAATGCTTACACAGAGACACAGAAGCCCAATACAACTTGAAAATTTGTGTGGATTGCTTTTACGATTCAGGACTGAGAAAATTGGTCTCAAAGCAGATATTGAAAAAGCGGTTTTATAGGTTGGTTTACGACCAAAATAATATGATGTCGATAAATCCTGGCAAGATTCGGCATGATGCTTTGTTGCTACTCATTCTTGCATATTCGATGATTAATAAAAGCAAGAAATCGATAATTGAGAAATCGAATGTTTGTCTAAGGTATCTGATGAGCTAAAAAGTACATATTGAAAGTTTAATATAATGTTATAAAGAATATTTTTACAGAAATAAAAACAAGTAGACTTTCGAGCTCGAGGAGCTCATTACTTGATTATCGTGGAGTAATAAGTACAATTACTAAGTAATTTTGTATATTCTAACAAGTAAATATTAGTGGAATTTTGGCTTGTCAACAAGTTTGCCAGGTTTTCGCAAACCTTTATATAATGATGGAATATAAGAATGACATATGCATCGTTTACATTGGAAAAAAATCTAAATGGAATATTTCTTTTATCATTTCAGAGACACCCTTAAACTTTTGGATTTGCATAGATAATTTTTTGAAAACTTCTCGCTTTTCTTTAAGCATTTTATTGCAGCATTTATCAGAAAAATAAATAAAGGTGTGAAAAATTTGCTTGACCTTTCAACGCTTAAAGGAGTTTTGCTGTCTGGAAGAAAGACGCAATGCATTTTGTTCAAAGAAAACATACAAATTGTGGGTAAATCAAGGGGAAATGAAGTGGCAACAACAAAAAATAAGATGAAGAAGCTGAAAATAAATTAAAATAAAAGAAGAGAAATACAACGTAAACAGCCAGAAACATAACAAACTGTAAAATTGAAAGTAAAAGCGTTAAATGTATAACTGTACTAATAAATTTTAGGTAACATCGTTTTTTATGGATGGGCAGCAATCCCACTTCTTGCGCTGCTAACGTTCACAATGTTGTTCGTCTTTCTCTTTCTCTTCTTTTTCTTTCTTCTGCCTTCATTTCTTCATCTTCTTCTCGCGTATGCCACCTTTTCCCCTCTGAATCCATCCACAACTTGCATGTTCTGTTTGAAAAGAACGCACCTTGAGAAGACTTCAATTAACAAAAGCCCCTAAGCTTTTGGAAGGTGAAGCTTCTATCTTTCTCTCCTTTCTAAAAGGATAAAATTTAATTTATTACCATGTAAAGACGTTATTTTTATTATTTTTTAAATTAAACTATTAAATTTTAGTATAAGAAAATTCAATAAACAAGATTGCCATTAATTTTTCTTTCAGCAAGACTATCGGTAAGGCTATGTTTATACTATCGGTAAGTGTTTGGCAATATTTCTGTGCACGTGCCAATAAACGACGCATAATTATTACGAACATTATCAATTATTTGTCGAGAACCTATCAAAATAAATGTTTTGATAAATTCACAGGGAAAGTTTGGTGCCAAACATGGAATGTGGAAAAATAAATAAATACAACTAGATATTTATATTTTAAAATGTTTTATCAGTGTTCTTTAAAAGGCTGTTTTTGTTAACCAGACATCATGTGGCTTTGCAAATGTAGCTATGCGCATTAGCAGACTTAATGAACCATACGGTGATCCAAATCATACCATACTCGCTAAAGGTGAAAAAATCGCTGACAAACTCTGTCGTTTTTTTAGCTTTTCCCTTAAACGAAAATAACATGAAACAGAATTACAGATATTTGAAAATTGGAAAATTACCAGTTTAAGAAACAATGTTACTGTACCAAGTAATGTTTACGTACAAAATGACCACAAGGAAAAAAAAACAAGGAAAATTTTAAAACTAATAAGAGTTATTAGAATACATGGGATTAAAAAGAAATAATAAAACCAGTATATTTAAAAACCTTTTGTAAAATATTTACTTTAAAAGATTATTATATATTTCTAATTTTTTGTATATTAAACTAGTTAATTTATCAATTTATAAGTTTCATTCGAAACAAATTATACAAAACATCCCATAAGCAAAATGTCACATCGACCGTCTATATATATAAACTAGAAACTAATCTGTTGTTGTTTAAAAAAATTTTAACTTACGTGTGCGAATTGCGGCATTTTTTGAAAGGTTTTCCCCGAAAGTTTTTTCGGTAAACAAGAAGTAGAAAATGTATAAGCGCTTTTTTATATCTCTTTAAAGCACTTGAGTAATCAGCATAGTTTGGCACCTCTCCCAGATTGCATACCATGCATTTGTGACTGTGGAGGGACAAAACGTTAAATAGAGAAATGCGAACATTGTAAGTGAACACATTTTCTAGATAGATTTGATAAATTTGATTTGATAAATTTGAAACTAAATAGTAATAGAAACAAAAAATTCAATCAATTATTTTTAAATTCCGAAAGTATATACAGATTAAATAGTTTTGGTAAGGTTTTACATGAAAATATTAAAATGGAAACATTATCAGGACAGATTTTAATACATTGAGTATACGAGTACCACAGCCTGAAAAAGAGTATCAAACAGTTAAAAATATATATTATTACCCGTACTCTTTTTAACTGAAGCTGCGAAACCTCTTCTAGTTTCTTATCCAGTCCCTAAAACAAAATAACTATTATCAAAGGACAGCAATTTCACATTTAAATAATTTGATATCACAATAGAATAACAAAAACGAGACATTGTAATGTTTTCAAATTATAAAAGAAACACTCTCCTATTCAACTTGTACACGTGATGAATAATTTTTATGTGTTGAAACATCATTTTGCAAACTTATCATTTTCAATTATTAAAATTTTGATAGTCTATTATTTTACGTTATTTATTTTTTTTACCTGCTTTTCGTCTTTCACATAAAGTTCTTCCCCTGAAGAGAATAAAAAAAAAAAAAAAAATAGCAAAGGCATACATACACCCGCAAAAAGTGTGTAAGAGAGCACAGAATAGGTGTTTCTTTCTTTTTCATTTCTTAATTAAATTTCTGAAGTCACTCATAGCATTGCAATAAGAGAGCAAGCACGTGTGGACAAACATATAAACAAAACAAATTACGACAATGTCCAAACAAAAGACAACTGATACTTTTGAACGACTCACAAGAGTGGGAAGGTAAGTAAATATTTTTTACCTTAGACACAATTTTTTTGTTTTAACAATAATTTTCTTATTTGATTTTGTTTTAGTTATGAGTAAAAATCTAGTTTGATAACATTGAAACGTCCAAATATATCAATATTTCACGATATGAAACAACATCTACACATACTTGAACTGTTTTTGTTTTTTTTTTAAATTATTTCAGAAAGGTAAAATATTTAAGTATTATTACCTTATTATTACCTCGTGACCTTTAGGCACAAAAGTATTTAGGAAAAAACGTGTTTAGGCCGAATTATTGGACCTTAAAAAACAGGGTAAAAATGGATTTTAAATGCAAGATAGAATGCAAGTACTTATGAATTTTTACAAAGATTATGAATATTTAGATAATTTTTCATATAAAATTTAGAATTTTTTGTTCAACGTTCACAAAATTTTAACCACGAAAGTAAACATTTTGCATCAATTAAGTAACAACTTTTTTTAAAGTTTTCACTTATGTCACAGGGTAGATGTACAACCAACGTACTGATATTTAATAAGTATTCTTATTAGGTCCAAACTAACGCGAAACTCCAAAGTAAAAAGAATAAGAAAAAAACTTGACAGAGTCATGATTTGATTTGAATTTGAGTCATGATTTGAATTTTGAGAGAAATGAAACAAGCATCCTGACTCCTGAAAGTGAAGGTAAGGCTAATAACGTTCCTAAAGAGCCAAAACAATATGCCAATCTGGACCTCTCGACAAGCACATTTAGTAATGATCCACAGTAGAGATCTTTCAGCAACAGCTGGTTCGACTAATTCCCCTGGCAGCATTTTGATCTATCGAAGGCTGCAGCTGTTGGTTTCACTTGCACTGTCTCTAAGGAAAAACATGATATCGTCGTTGAAATCTAAATTACTAAAGGAAATCGGGTATCGAAGCTAGAAAAAAACCTCTGGAATCTGTAAAAGGCTTTTGAAAACATGAACATAGTAACGCCCACAAAAAAGCCACAAAACAATTGATTAATATTCCTGAAACATCCGAAGGTGTTGTAGAAATGCTTGATAAGAAACTTTACAAAAATAAAGAAAACAACTGCAAAATGTTATTAAACATCATTCCAAACACGACGTATTTAACTCTACACTCACTACCGCTCAAAGGAACCTGGAGACAAGAGGAGAAGTTCAAAATCACTATAATTTTTATCAATTACTAGTACTCCGTAATATGCATGTCAAAGGAATAGCTTCATGGCTGGAAAAGAAAACAAACTGCTTTAATACACCTGAAATACAAAATTCTTTTAAGAATGAATTTAAATCTCCAAAATTCTTCAGTTTGCTATCGTAAAAGCAACAACAGCATTTACTAGAATATTAGGCAAAAAGCGTTCTTTGGAATTAGATATCTTCCCCCGTGTATTTATCATAGGTAGTTAAAAACCCAGCAAAATCTTGTCTGTCTGGAACATATACCTAGTAATCTTAGCTGTTGCGCAATTGTTTTTTCATCAAACATTGTTCAGACCAAACCACAAAGGTACATTTTGTTTATTGCTGCCAGGTTATAAAGTAGTGTATTTTAGTTTGTGCAAAAGTCACTGTCTTCATCTTAAAAGAAGACTGCTGACCATTTGAAATGCAAAAGTAAAATAGAAAAGAAAGCAAACGAGCCACTATTAGAGAGAGACTTAACAAAAACTTTTACAAAAACAAAGAAAGCAACCGCTCGATATTATGAAAGATCTTACAAAAAATGAGGTACTTAGCTCAACTGTCTTTACCACTTAAAAGAAACTGGAGCCAAGAGGAGAAATGCCACATCAACTCCATTTTTTACAAATTACTGGAACTCCAAAGTGAGCATTCATGGCTTCATGGCTTTAAAAGAAAGCAAACCGTTTTAATTCATCAGCAACATAAAATAAGATATTTGAAACAATAGCATTTTAAGTTTTGCAGGATGTTTTTAAAGATATACAATCGGTAGTTTTCTTCAGCATTCTTTGAGATGAAACAAGCGGTGCTTCTAATACCGAGCAGCTGTGCTAGTTGGTTGCATTAGATGGATTAATAATATTTTGCAGGCTCACGAAGAATTTATTGGTTCACACCCATTACCAAATACAACATCTGAGCAGGTTTTGTTGATTATCAAAGATATTCTTTTAAGAAAATGGGTAGTGTTATGACGGAGTTGCATCTATGGTCCAAATCTGGCGTAGCAACCAAACATAAATCACTGAACGAAAAATGTCTTTCTCAAACCTCGCTGTAGGTAATGTCATCACAAATATTAGGTAAGTATAAGCACCCACAGTTGTTGCGGTAAACTTTTGCAATGACCTTTTGATGCAAGTATTCCATATCGCAAGGTATGTACATTTAATATTGCGTTTCTACGAGATATTAATGCTATTTCAACTCTAGGTAAGTTTGTAAAAAACGACGGCAGATCTAAAACCGAAAATTTTGATGGCTTAATGTTACCTTTTTGAGTAATATGTAAATGTTCTTTGTGAAAGCGATTACATTCACCATGTTTTTTTAGTTTCCAAGGTTTAAATTCAACGCATTTTGAATCAGAATATGTCGTTGAGGAACTTTTAGCATGGAATATTGGCCTAGTCTCAAAACACACAACACATTTATCAACCCTATGAAGCAATTAACCCTCCTCAAATATTTCCATAGATTTCCAAACAGAAGGATGAATATACAAATTTTACAGATCGTTGATTATTATGGGAAAGAACTGTAGTTTATTTTTAATAATAGTAGCAGCATCTTCTTTTATTGTAACATCATTGATAAGTGTTTTGTTGGATTCTTTCTCAACAGAACCTCTTTTCTTTTCTTTGTCTGCATTTCCATTGTTGTAATTTAGCTTCGTCTACATTGCCTTATAATTATTCGCCAAGCTCAAGATATGATCTTCCTAGTTCTCAATTTGTTGCATCGTTTACTATTGATTTTGTTTTACTAAATTGCGAAATTTTTTCGATGATTCTTTTGTTGAAATTTGGCCTCCTCTACACTGTCTTGCACATATGTTAAGCATAACTCAAGACATGATCTTTTAAGCCCTCCCTCTATTGCATCAGTCAATAGTTTTTGCTTTTGTTTTATTAAATGATGCAATTTTTGTCGATGGTTCTTTTGTTGCAATTTGGCTTCGGTAGCTTTAACTGTCTTTTTGGGATTACTGATTAATTTAGATGAACAGGGAAAGCTAAAATCAAACTTAACCAGTTTTGAAAGTGTTGGACTCTGAAGATCTGATAACTTCCTGACAGTAAAATCAACATCATAAACAGGAACCAAAGATTGAATATGATTTTAATTTTTTTTTGCTGTGAGTATGGGATAAGAAAATCGAGGTTGGGAATACTTCCAAAATCTACTAAGAACGGTATATGCATGAGCACGAGTTAAGTTTTCTGAACCTTCAGAAAATTTAACTTGTGTCACTGATCAAAAAAATATCAATATTAAAAAATAATGCAGTTGCAATTGTGAATATTTCATAATTATTATAATATTGTATATTATTATATTATATTATCGTTGTTAAATATTGTGAATATTTCAGACGTTACATTCATTACGTTACATTATATCAGATATTAACGCCATTTCAACTATAGTCAAGTTTGCCAAAAACGGCGGCACATTTAGAAAATTTATACTGTTATGGCGTAAAATATCATTTGAGGGACCCGTATGTTTGTTTAGACTTTTAAAACCAAAAAATTTTGATGGCTTGATGTTACCTTTCTGACGATTTTTTTGTAACAATTTGGCCACGGTATCTTTAATAGTCTTTTTGAGGTTAGTGAATTAATTTAGAGGGAATGAGAAAACTCAGT
>JAUZNK010003559.1:0-10858 GCA_035046665.1 Euphysa ruthae | reverse complement strand
TTACTTGATATTTCCTCTTGATTGACCTTGATTACTAATTACATCTATAACGTTTTTTCACATATACTTTATCAATATTTATTGTTTTTTAATAATTAGCAATATTTTGTATATACATAGAAGACACAAACATTTCAGACAAATGATACTAACTGTTTACACAGTAAACAACTTTTGTTTAAGCTTGAAAATGATAATGGTATTATCGAAACATGTCGGTTATTAAACTTGGAGTTAAAAACGTTGTTGTATTTTTTTAAATTTTTTCACAATTTTTGCTTTTACGCTCATGAGGTTATTATAGAAAAAAAGAATCGACTAATATCCTCACATTCATTTTATTTTCATTTTTCTTTATCACAACAAATAACTTATTTTGTTTGCAAATAAAGGTAGCAAGTAGTGTCTGTCTTGCAATTAGTAAAGGTAGCAAGTAGTGTCTGTCTTGAAATTAGTAAGGACTGCAAGTTGTGTCTGTCTTGAAATTAGTAAAAACAGCAAGTAGTGTCTGTCTTGAAATTAGCCAAAATTTGGCATTTTTACATTGATGCTGACATCAAGGAAGTGTCCCTGAAATTTTCCTGAAAATATGCAGACTTATTACAGATTTATTGGAAGAAATGCAGACAACCCTATAAAGAAGTTTAGTTTTTAAGTGTTTAGCCTAATGCTAATTTTTTCAGAATATCAGGTACATACCCCTAATCCTATAAACATTTAAAAAAAGTACCATTAATTAGAATTCTAAGATAAAATGAGTCTAAATCGAAGTGCAGCAAATTAACCACATTATGGTTATTTTTAATGCAGAGAAAAGATTATTATCAGACTAAATTTATATTACTGTTAAGAAGCTTTTGACAGTTTTTTCACTCCATTTTCATCAGAAGGTTTGAGCCCTATATATTGTTGGTATTAACCTAGAAATCAGAAAAATTGATGTAACTGGTACCCAGAACCCCTGAAATAGGTACAAAAATACATACGATTTTCCCCATAGGTATCAGATATGAAACTTTGCTCAAATAATCTACAGAACCTGATGTCTAAAACAATAAAAGTCCAACATGAAATTCGTCGGCAAAGACTAATCTGCACCCACCACAATTTGTCCAATTTTGGCTGTTTTTAAATCCATAAGTATCAGATATGAAACTTTACACATCGACAGAAGACTACTATACAATTAACAAAACACTAAATCTAACATAAAAATTGCGAACAACTATTATGTCAGACCCGACAATGGGAGACTTTTCACCTCATAATTATTAGATATGAAAATATTTATACTCATAGCAGATTGCTCTCTGATTCAGAAAATATTAAACCAAGCTTCTAAATCACGGTAAAAGAATATGTCAGACAGACCGCTGGTAAGGAGAAGAGCCTTCGTAATAACAAATAAATTTGGCTGTGGCTGTCATATGTTATAAAAATGCAACAACATTATTTAAATCCAACTACCTAAATATAAATAAGTAAAAGAAAAACTCTAAATACAGAATTTTGAACAGACTCTAAATGTGCAGTAAATGTCATCTACTGTTTTAATACTTTCCTTGAAAGTACTAAGAGACGGAAGTTCTTTTTTATGACTAAGAAGTTTATGCAAAGCCATAGCCCCTCTTAGCCTCATCAAGTTTATGGCAATGGTGGATTCTGCTGCAGTTAGTAAAGAAATTTACACTTTCTTAATTTATGTGCGGTATTTTCATGTACATACATATCCGATATGAAATCCGGGATTAGACGATGCACCGATTACTAAACGTCAGAGCCCGGAGATTTCTCTGGTGGATGGTGTTAGTAGTTTTAAGCAAAACTTATATTGAGGTTGCTCACTTAATGCTTGTTTTTAAGTATTATTTAAAAGGGTGTTACCTTACTTGCCAAAAAACATCCAAATTAGGGAACAATAATTAAAAATCGAGGAAATGTAACTTCTAGACAATGATCTTGCTATTTAAATTCAAGTGTCATCTAATTTTTAGAAATCTTTTGACTTTGTTAGTCCGACTACACAAGTCTTAAAAAGTTTATTGTCAACAGTTACCCCTAACAGTTTAACTGAGGATATGTTTCTAACAGAGTCTATCTTTATCTAAAGAACACTATCTTTTTTTCTCTACTTCCAAGAAAGATCATCTGAAACATGTCAGGGTCCAGGATCATCGCAATCAAGCTATTTCATGACATCAGAGAAATTTGAATTTGTTCTAGACACCACATTGTCAATATATGAGTCTTTCAGTTGCACCTATACCACCCGATTGTTGTAAACTTATACATTTATATTGCTACTTTGCTCTGTTTAAATTTTTTATCAAATATATTTTCTAAAGTGACGGCAGAAAAATTAAACAATTTTTGGTTTACACAACATCTTATTGCAAGAATTCTCGAGTTCTCACGAAACAAGTTTATTGTATTTAAAATAGGATCTGTGAAATTATTGGTAAAGGATTTTGGTACTATTGCACCTAAAGATTGAGTGATCGAGTTAAATTGGCAGTTGAAACCGCTAGCAATATCTTTATCATTTGAAAAAACATTATTATTTTCTAGTAACAGAAACTTTTTCTCGATAGCATCGACTTTATGGGAGAAAAGGAGTTTACATACCTTCCAGAATATTTTCTGATTCCCAGATGAAACATCGATGCTTTCAAGGAAATTACGCTTAGTATTCCTATTAAGTGAGACCACAAAGTTTCTGTGACACCTATAATTTTCAATATCGACCAAAGTGGTTGCTTTATTGGCTATAGTTTTTAAACTTTCCATAACAGCCTTTCTCAATCAATACTCTGTCGATACGTGGAGTATTATTTGCACAAAGAAGCTTCGTTCAATTATTCAATTCATTTCAATTTTTGAAAATATCGTAGAATACTCTATAATTTAATAAATAGCTTATTTGAGACAAAGCTGGAGATCAGCTAAAAAACTTTTAACATTCATACATTTGAAATCTCTTTGAAAATTGATTAGGTGGTAATTTCAAATACTTACACTAGCATTGCTTTAGCATTGTATATATTAACAAGTGGTGATCACTTACCCCCGTTTAAGCAGCACCCATATTAAGTAGCGAAAACTTTTGATTTGAGTAGATTAAATGAACGGTTGCACCATTAATGGATTAGCAGGATGTTTTGTTTCTCATGTGGTTGTAAAGGCTATTTTGAGCAGAGAAACATTTTGAAATAATATTAGAATCGTTTGTATTGTTCCTGTGCATTCTGCTAAATACATCTAGCAAGAGCTAGAAAGATCGCAACTACCTTTTATGTCTAAATGATGCAGTATAATCACAACCCAGAAATTCATGGTATGTGGGAAGTGACTTACAAACTGAATTGCCTAGTTTGTCATAAAGATGAGGGATACATATGTAGCGTAAAGTGTTTTTCGTCCATGCAACCAAGTGGAATTACAAGAACATCAGTATCAACTGCTCTGATCTCTACGTCTCCTTCATCTTTAATTGAATATTCTGGAATTCTATGAGTTTAGCGTTGGTTTTTCAAATTTAATAACTTTCATTTTTTGAAATTTAGACTAGTAGCACGTATTTTTACAATTTACTAACAGTTTTTTTTCTTCTAAAAACGATGCTAAAGTATCTTCTTCCTAAGCAGAAACCAAAAATGCTGACAAAGTTTCTTAAAATTTACAACAATTTAATAACATATTTAATAACAATAACAATTTAATTGGTATTTTGTTTTGGTCTAATAGTTTGATGTGTCAAACTCATGATATAGCATCCCTTGTACAATCCTTTATAAACTACAGACAGTAAAACTGTTTTGTCAAGTATAAAATGAATTTGGTGCATGCCCTTTCAGGGCGTATATTTTCCTCAATATAAAGTCAGCAACCTTTCCTAGTTTAGTAGGTAAGTCAAACAAAATATTCAGCATCAACTTACCGGAAATCATTAAAGCAGCAACAATCAATGGATGGGATGTTTCAATACAAGTCTCTAATTCACGTAAGAGCTCTACTTAGTGTGTTTTTTGCATGCTCTTTTTAATGTGAGGCTAGGAAAGAGGTACGGGTGTTAAAAGATATTTTAACACCATATCAAACTTTTTCTTTAGAGATATATACAGTATGCTACCAAATAAATCACGCATCATACTCACTTTGACAATCTTTCGATTTGATCCTTTTTAGTTTAATTTTTTTCTTTAGGTAGCAAATGTCTGTAGTTTGGTTCTTGTAATGCTCATTGTATAAGTCAGCTCTAAGGTTAGGTCATTAGGTAAACATTAATTAATTTTGAAGTTCTTTTCAATGAAAAAATACCTTGTTTGAAGTCTTGATACATATTTTCATGCGTGTCATTTAATTTGAGAAGATTAATGTCGTATCTAGTAAATTAACGTGCACAAGTAACATGATTGAACATGAAGAAGTGAACAGCGAGCCAACACTGACTATATAGTTAAAAGTTCCCAGTTCGTGTAGTTCGAATAATGTTTTTCTAGAAAGAATGTGTAACTTCTTATAATAAAGTTAAAAGTTCTTGAAAACGCTTACATCTTTCGCAACCTTTCCTGGAAAGAAATGACTTTAAATAGCTTTTTCAAAGATATGACATTTGTTTAAAAGACATGGTCCACCAAATTCCACAATGCAGTTTTAAAATACGGCGAATGCTGCCATTTCGACATGAAAAGTACTAAGAGTGACAAGAGTGATTTAGTTGTGGTAGTTATCACACGTTTTGAATTAGACCTTGATCAGGAAACTTTTTGTCGTTCCATCAAACCCACATAGGCGAAGTTTTAAAGTTTAAACTGCAGTTTTCCATCCATAGAGAATCTCGTTTATCGCTTCTTCGCATGAGTTTGGATGTTCTGAACGTTTTTTGACCTTTCACGGAGTCATGTTTGATGTTAATATTTTCGGATTTTGTTCATAAAAGTTTTTTTCTGATAAAACTAGTATTTCTTTTTCATGGGCTGACGACAATCTTTTGGAGCAATTTCATTGGTTATTCAAATCAAACTTATCTGTAGGATGATATGTAGGGAGTCGACTTCTATTATTTGGTATGCGATTCCAACTCTGTAGCGTGAAGTGCTTCGTTGCCGTTTAATTTTTCTAAAAATCTATTAAGGTTATCAAATGTAAGACTTGTCCCAAAACCTGGATTTAATTCCATACCAAACGGAGAAAACTGTTGTTCTTTATTGGCTTCAAATGTCTACTCAGTCTCAATCTCTTCGGCTGTATGATTGCTTATACAGTACCCTAACCGGTTAGAATAAAATTAAGGATCTATTTACTTTCAGTTAGACTTTTTTGTGCCAGTCGATATTCTGATGTTTTTGAGAATGCTATATCATTATTAGAAGGTTTATTAGAGAGCGTTTGTTTGTTTGTGAATATATACTTCCGCAGAACAAAAACATTTGCTGTCAACCTTTGTATTTTAAAAAGCTCTATTGGATTCATTTCTGTTTTACGTGTAGAATAGAAGTAGTTAACAGTTAATTCTACTAAAATCGGGTTTTTTTTGGCTTGTGTAGTACGAGTGGGATAGGCGGGAGAACAAAGTGCCCGCAGCCAGTTATACTAAATTTACTCGTAGACTACTACGAGTAAATTTGGCGCACCAATAGTTCAACTCAATACAAAACCAATGACCTACTAAATAACATCACTGGCACTTGTTATTACATCATCAATAACAAAAGTTTGCCAATTTTGAAGATTTCATTTGAAATAAAATTTTTGTCGGACACTTCTTTGTTAAAAACTGCTATAAAACATATGCAAAGCTACTATAATCCTACAAAAATATATTGCTATACAAAATATGCAAAAGATCTGGACGCCGATAAAGTTTACTGCCTCAAGCCTTGTTTGTAATATTTCCAATTTTTAAACTGACTTTTATTTCTTTTTCAAAGTTTTATGTGCCTAGAAATGAGTTGGCAGGGTAATTAATTAACTAATTAATGGGTCTATTTATTACAATTACAAACCTGTTGTTATTTGCTATGTTTGTTATTAGATATTTGATATCAAAGTATTGGATTTTTCGTTTGTTTCAAAAATTACACATCCTGTTCTGTTAATTAAAAAATCTGGTCCGTATTTAATCAAAAGATTTTATTTTCCCGTTGGTATTTGCATAATAGATACTTATTAGTTGAAAATATCTACAAAATATATATACGGTTTTTTTCCAAAAATTACCTCATGTTGAAAATTGCTTTACCCTGGAAAAATATTGAAAAATTCCAAAAAAAGTTTTCATAGTTTTAGATAGTTTTAGATAGTTCCACGATCTTATCATAAATACAAAAAAGGGATTGCCAAATGAAAATTCCGAGGCGCTGTGGTGTTAAAAGGATTAAGCACAAAAGTTATAAAACACAATTCAAATATATTCAACAGTTGAAGGGTTGCCCTAATTGGTTTAGTTACCATCAATGTTCTAAATGCCATATAACAGATTTGACATATCAGCCTGTAAAAAAATGTCGCTACGTGGGAACAGTACAGATGCTAATTCTAGAAAACTTTTATAGCCCATGCTATTTGGAAAAGTCCTATTTAAAAAAACTGTATTTTTTTTTTGTTCAATTTCAAAAGAAACGTAACTTCTTTTCATTGATCATTGACTTTTATGAAATTCCAAACATAAAGGAAGAAAAGTTACTGATGCCATGAAAGATGATTGTAGTGAATACAACTTTCAATGTATAATTTGCGATATGATAGTGCAAGTAGTACACTGGAAAAAGTTTTTGGAATAGCTTTGCAGATTATTGGTATGAAAGTTGAGATATTAATGGTTACTGGAGGGTAAACTATTAGTAACTTACACATCTGACATTAAATAACTGTAAACTTAAGAAAGATTTAATAAATAATGTGACAGAAATTATAGGATTAAAGGAATCTCCAAAACATCAGCAAATGCTTACGGAAAACTCACAAGACAGTATTATTTTTGGAAAAGAGTCAAATTAAACATTATGAAAGGCATTTTGGTTTTCTAGTGCACGAATAAATAAAAAATAACCAAAAAATATTGTAATTTGGTACCAGATACCTGATTTTTTTTAGAGTAATTTGCATCAGATGTGGTAGTATGATCTGAAAAATGCGAAAATTATGTAATATGTATATTTCTTATAGTAAAGATTGAGAGTTCTTTAGGCGTGGTAAATTATTTAGCAAAATTTTAACAAATAAAAACATGTCTGCATCAGTTGCTTCAGAAATATAAGGTAATAAAAATTTCAAAGTTTCATACCGATAAGACCAAAAAAATTTTAAAACATCATGTGCATTCCAATTTTATAAACCATATCTTTCCTTCACGTTAACGCCAGCACCAAAGGGCTAGGAGCATTGAACGAATTTTAAACCAAAAGAAAATAGGTATACGGTTTCTTATGCAAGATATATGTATGACCAGTTAAGCAATGAAGCTATAGAAGCTAAAACCTTATCTATAAACTTCACATTCAGAAGATTTTAGGAACGATTTTACGGATTAAAGTGATGGAGGTCACACCATCAAAGGAAATCTTCAATAAATTAATCACCATGTTTTAGATTTCTGAAAAAGATTTAAGTTAAAAAGAAAGCAGGGAGTTATTTAAAAATTCATCAAGAAATCAGGATTTCAAACGCGAAGCTTCCTTACTGCACTATTTTATACAGAATAGTTGAGTAATACATCCAAACAGTAAAAGAACTTATACAAAAATCACTCTAAAATCACCAAAATCCATATTTGGTACTCTTGAAGTTAATCAAAACTTACAAAAGTAAGAGAAGTTATTTCGTTACAAGTTGGATAAAAATTCTTCTATATAAAGGCATGTACGAACTTTTAAAAGCACTTCACAAAAACGTTCGTGAATCAAACGATAGCCTTGAAATCTTGCTGAAACGAGAGCTTCTTAACATAACTCAGAAAAAATAATTTACGATAGTTAAAAACCATGTAGTTTCTCAATATTAAGAAGGTTCAGAAAAAATCAAGTCGCATCTGTTAATTGGAAATACTAGGATGAAAATAGCAAGGCTAAACAAAAAAAGAAGAGAGATGAAAACATGTTTAAACACACCCTACAAGAAAAACGTTCTAATATCGGTGGATTCTCCCTTGAACTAATCAGCACATATTTCCTGTTAATCATATATATATATATATCGAAAACTACTCAACCACAACACGTACAAATTTTTTGTCCTGCTATACCCCTAACATGAAGAAAAAACATAATTTCATTTAAAATAATTTATGAGTCTTAATTCATGAATACCTCATATTAAATATTGTGTATCAAGCAAATATTTATTGGAATTTTAACAATTACGCAGTAAAATTTTACATAGGACATTACGTAACTACTTTCAAAAAAATCCTTTGCAAACGAAAAATACAAATTGAAGACAGACCATATAGAAACATTTTTTATTAGAGATATTATTTAAGGCTACGGGCAGCCTTTCAAATAAAAATTTGCACCCTTGCAGACAAACTTCGTGCAAAAAATCATCGGTGTGTTAGTAGAGTAATATACTTTTTTTAATTTTATCAATGTATTTAAATTCAAGACAAAAAACAACTTTTTTTTTTTGTGAAATGCGAAAAAAAAAAAAAAAAAATAAGTAAAAATAACAATAAACAATGTTTTAAAGAACCTATTCTTCTATCATTTTCCGGAAATTATCGCGGATTTTTTCTTCTTCTCTTTTTTGAAATTCTTCCATGACTTCTTCTTTAACTTTTTTCTTCAAAGCATCATGGACTTTCTCTGAAATCATATTTTTCAAAGCATCATGCACCTTCTCCGAAATAATATTTTTCAACTTTTTTTCATCCAATACATCGATAGAATCATCTTCAAACAGATAGATCTCATCTTTAGAATTTATTTCATCGAAAAAACCATCATCTGATTTCTCGTTTTTTTGAAAATAGTCGTGCACTTTGTCATCAATTTTCTTCTTTAAAGCATCTTTAAAATTTTCTTTAACAACGTCTTTTAACTCTTGATCTTTTAGGTCGTCAGATTGTTCCTTTTTGATCTTATTTAGGTATTCATAGACCTTTTCTTTGACTTTCCTTTTCAAAGCATCTAAGGAGAAAATAAACTCTTAACGAAACATATTGACCAATAAAAAATATAAACATACAGGGAATTCCGTGCTTTGTCACCATATAAAATATTGACTATTGATCTTTTGATCTATTCACTTTTTTCAAATATCTTTATAAAAAGTTTGGAAAAGATATGATATCAAAAACTTGAAAGTGATATTGATTTATTAGATCTTTAGAAATTGTATTTGCTAAGGACACCACAAAAACAAAACTATGTTCAATTGTATATCTTGGCGGAGTTGGCACAGTGGTAGGACGTTTGACTAAGAAGCCCTCCTCTGGCGGAAATTAATTTCCATGTTATCTCTGAGTTTCTGAGCAAAAATCATTGCGTAATGCAACGCTAGCTCAAATTGGTGGGTTGTTTGGTTGAGCGAATTTCGTAGGCGCAAATGGGCGCTCTATGTACTCCAAGACCCGCCACGTGGGCCCATCTGGAAATATTGCCTCGGCAATTAGTTGGTTCCCCACGTTAAATATAACATTCTCATTCTCATTCTCTCTCTCTAACATTGGCAAAAATTTGACAAAATTTTAGGGTAATTCTGAAAAATTTCTAAATTAAGTTACTTCTGATGGCAATAAATCACAATAAACCGTTTACTTTTGAGAGTGATAAATTACTCTAAATCGGTTACTTCTGACGACGATAAAATACTAAAAATTGTTAAGTTTTAATTTTGCAATGCAATAATAGGCTCTGTGTATATGGATGCTGTAATTAATTTACTTTCAAAGGTTGAGCATCATTTTCAACAGAAACCCTGTACTGCGAATCGCTCACATAGTCATGTTAATAATGAGAGCAGCATACTCGTTACTATGACCGCATTTATTTCATCAGTTTTTAAAATGTGTTCGAACCTTGTGAGTACATTTATCCTTATATTCTGTTTTGCCTGTGAATTTAGCCAGGTAGTTTTCGTAACGTTATTTGTTATAGACAGTGTTTAAAATATATATGGTTGACTTTGACCTTTTACATGTTGGTCTTTTGAAATTTTTCTCAAAAATATGAAAATATTTGTATCAATAGTTTTTATACAAATCCGTCGCTTTTAAAGTGTAATACTTCTGACAGATTTTTCATGTTGCTTTGCTCTTACCGTTAAAATGGTATTCACACTTATTTGATTCTTTTGACGTTTAGACATCATTGGTTCATCTTATACCAGCAGCGTTTGCTCTTGGTACATAAAGACCTTGTGTTCTTGATATTTCAGGGCCATTTACACATCGATCCGCTCTTGGTATATCAATTCCATTCGTTCTAGGTATCTCAAGATGCAAATGGTGAATTTGCACAGAAAAGCCTTCTATATAACGTTATAATTATAAGTTGTCTAGTAAAAATATTGTTAATGATTCGATCATTTTTGACAACTACAAAAATTTTAGTTGTTTAGGATGTGCAAGCATTAATTTTTTTTTTAATGGAAAAAAGGCCACAGGGTAAAAATAAGTTCCCGTGCTTAATTAAAGAGTGAATAACCTTATGACACAATTCATTACCGTAAAAAAAAATTTTTCCCTTTATTGGTTATTGATTATTTACTCCTTAATTGACGTGTTTCTAATATAACTGCTTACAATGAAAGGCGTATAAAATTTGATAAGGTTAAAATAGAGCAAGTGCAAGTGCCTTTAAGTTCGTTAATAGAAATTCCCCTGAATACATGTCTGAGGTCTTCAAAACTAGTTTAAATA
>JAUZNK010003558.1:0-10859 GCA_035046665.1 Euphysa ruthae | reverse complement strand
TATTTATATATATATATAAATAGAAATAATATAGATATAAATAAAAAAAAAATCTGTTTTGTTAAGAGATGCAGAAGGAATAGGAATATATCTGTTTAATTTGATATCATTATATATATAATTTTATGTTATTCTTTCATGTTTTTACTTTTTTTTTTCTTTTTTTTTTCAAATCAAAAGTTATATACAATTATTGGAATTAATTTTTCAACCAGTTTATTTTCTGTTTCTCTATTATTCCTCACAAAAATTACATTTCTTCTCTGCAAGATTTTGGAAAACGTCTTTATTTTCTTTAAAAACCGGAAGTGCAGGCATGGTTACTTAATAAGTCACCGGAAATCTCACCTTCCAAACAGTGATTGGTAATGTAATTGATTCTGTGAAAACTGTGAAATGATTTTCCAATACCAGTCAAAGTTAACAAGATCAATTAAAAAGACATAAAACGCATGTCATGAAACACAAATATTCTTGAAGTTAACAAGATCATTTCAAAGACTAGAATATTGTCTGCATAATGAGGTGAAAATGTCATTGTTGAAGGAGAATGAATGTGGCTAGTTTTCGGGTGGAAAAATGAGCAATTCTACAATGGCTAAGGGTTCGCAATTAAGGAATTATATTTGGTTGGATCTTAGAAATCAACCTTTATATTTTCTTTGTTTTATGTTGGATTTATTCGTGTCACAAAAGTGCAAAAATTGTCTAATTCATTCAAAAAAAAAAATAAAGATATAAAATTATTCATCAATAATTTTCAAGGCAATGGATAATCTGTAAGTTGAAGTCAAAATTTTTGGTTTTCTATAACGTAGCAATGTGTGGTTTGACTGGTTTAAGTTGATTAGATACATATTTACGGTTCAAATGCTTCTGATTAAAAATGGCACTAAAATAGCGTAAAACTCCCCAGGATCAGACAGGTTCTGAGAACAAAATCTATATCTTATTTTGGGTTATATTTCAAGAAAAAATTAATACTTTGGAATAATAAATTCAGCTTTTTCATTAACTTCGAGAATAAATTTTTTTATTAAATGTTAAGATTTAAACAGGAATTCTATTTTATAAAATTTTGTTTTCAAAAAGCAAAAATCAATGAAGGCATTGTTAAGATGAAATTAACAACCAACAATCAAATATGAAAATTTGTAATATAATAATAAATGAAATGATTATCGTTGTTAATAAATACAAAGGAAGCTTATATGTAGAAAGAACATTCATACTTACACAGTGGTTGTTATTGCAAAAATTGATATAGAAAAGAGTTGAAATCAGTATAAACCGAAAATAAAGGATAAGAAAATTTTGACTGAAATAAAATGGCGAATTATGCTATATTAGATTATTCTTTACCAAACTAAATTATGCAACAAACGGTTAATATCAGAAAAGGGTAGACTAGCTTGAAAAATTTTTCAAAAAATTTTGGTAATAAAGAAGGCAAAAAAATGAGAGAATATGTAATTTTTTAAAGTGAATTGCTTGTTTTATTTCATTTATTGTTAAATTTTTGAATGGAAGAAACATGCAGTTTATGATAACAGAAAATGAAATCAATTAAGATGCTAATTACTTAGTTAATTAATTACTTTTTGCAAATGGCCTGAAATTTTTTTTTTTTGTGGTGAAGGGTTTTTTGAACAAGTAAAATCAAGAATGCGAAAGTTCTCTTGTACCGAGATACAAGATGGCTGAATAATTTTTTAGCTGCTTTTCTTGCGCTAATATGAATCTTAACTCTCTATCTATCAACAAAAAAATCCGATTAAATCTTCGACATCTACTTTTTTTGACTTCTCATACCTACTACTATCAACAAACAACAACATGCACACCTCAGAAAAAAAAATTGTTAGAAATCCTCGAAAATGAAATAACTCTTGGGTTCTCTAAAGAAATTGAAGCATTCAAGAAAGAGCTTAGTGAAATAAAAAAATCGTTGAGTTACGTCCGCGAAGCTACTGCTAAAAGTGAGAAAGAAATAATTTACCTGAAGAAAGAAATAGGCTCTAGAATAGAAGAGGCATTGAGAAAGATCCCAACGAAACATGGGACTCTACCGAGAAAAAACCCATCCAAGTCCTATCAAATTATGCAGGTATACCATATGAAAGTGCTAGCATAATGATTGAAAGAGCTCACAGAGGAAAAAAACAGGACAATAACACCCGTAAAAAGAACACACCGACACATATATTTGCCAAGTTTTACGACTGGAAAGATTCCTAACGCGTACTCAAAAAAGTCTTTAATCAAACCAACAAAATAAAAATATACGCCGACCAACTATACTCATTCCTCCTTACCGAACATGAGCTATTCCTTTATTCTATTCTACTCGCATTGTCGCATATATCATCCCCCGGATGGTCGCATTCTGACTTTTATTAAATCTATTAGCAAAATATTTTTTAATGCGACAACAGATAACAAAAATAATATTATAGCAGGAGATTTTAACATCGATGCTCTCAATTATGATACATTTAAAAGTACTAAAACTTTCTTTGATGAACTATTTGCAATGAACATTTTGCCGGCTATTCATAAACCTACCCGAATAACAAAAAGCTCTTACTTGGCTAACGACAACATTTTTTCTAGCAGCCTGTTAAGTGGAAGCTTTCTTTCGGGTACTTTTAAAACAAATATATCTGACCATTTTCCAACAGTTTTAGTGATACGTAATATTTTTAATAAACCTAAAGTTGCGATTAAAACTTTTTTCAAAAGAACTGTAAATGAAAAAAACTTGGACTCTTTTAAAAAGTCTCTTAACAAAGCTTTCTTTAACTCGAATAACTTAGCCTTTCCATCTTTCTCCGAGAAAATTCAAAGCATTTTTAATGATACATACCCTCTATCTGAAGTTACACTTATATCCAAAGAAATACTAAACCCTTGGATAACGAACGGTATAAAAAAATCCTCAACGAGAAAGCAAAAACTGTATAATAAGTTTTTGAAAGCCCATTCAACCATTGATCAAAATAACTATTAGAAGTACAAAAATCTTTTCCAAAAAATTTTTAAAAAAGCCAAAGCTAATTACTTCTCAAAACTACTAAACAAAAACAAGCGTAATTCAAAAAAAAACTTGGCAAATTATTAATGAAATAGCTGGACGTAAAAAAGTATTTAATGAAGCTCTTCCCAATACAATAAAACACAATGGAACTACCCTTTATGATAAACAGAAAATATGCAGTGAATTTAATAAGTATTTTGTTAATGTTGGTCCCAACTTAGCTTTAAATATTCCTCCTGTAAATAAAAATTTTAATGAATTTCTGAATGACCGAATTAACTCAGTTCTTCCTGACAATGAGCTAACTCATCAAGAGCTTAATAAAGCAATTTCTGCTCTGAAAACTAATAAAGCTGCTGGTTATGACGATTTAAATAGTTGATCAGATGACTAAATCTTATGAAAACTACACATTTTTGTTAGGGGTCTTTGTAAATTTTTCTCAAGTTACCATGTGATCCAAAGCGTTTGATACAGTAAATCATGCTATCTTGTTAGACAAACTATGTTAATATGGAATTACAGGTAGATCATTTGATTGGATTAAAAGCTATCTTAAATCTAGAAGACAATTTGTTATTAATAAAAACTCCGGATAGAAAGAGGTTTTGTGCAGTGTTCCACAGGGATCGATTCTGGGTCCATTACTTTTTTTAATTTATATCAACGATATGTATAAAGCATCCTATGCCATATCATCGATTATTTATGCCGACCACATAAACTTCTTTCTTAAAAATAACAATATCAAAACCCTTTTTAATGTCATGCATGAACCCTGAATTAGAAAAAATTAATGTGTGATTCAAGGCAAACAAAATTTTCCTAAACAAAGATAAAACAAAATTCGCACTTTTTCACAAGATCTCACAAGCAGACAACCTTCCTTTAAAATTACCAAATTATATCTATGAACCACAAAACTGTTGAACAAGAAAATTGCTCTTGGTGTTTTAATTGATGAGAATTAATCTTGGAAAAACCGTATCACAACATTAAAGTCTAGACTCGCATGCACTATTGGTTTGCTTACAAATCGAGACCCTACCTAACATGGAATCTCGTAAACTCTTGTTTTCAGTTTTATACACAGTCACCTTTCATATTCTAATATTGTTTGGGGGGCTACCCACAAAACCAAGCTAGTAAAATTATTAAATCTTCAAAAACATGCCTGAAAAACCATAACGTACAAAAAAATACGTGATAGCGCATTACCTCTAATAGAAGATTTAAAAATTCTGAACATTTACAACTTAAATATCTACCAAGTCTTGATTTTTATGTTCAAAGTAATTAAAAAACAAGTCCCATCAAGTTTTTATCAATTTTTTGAACACAATATTTCCATTATTAACTTGCAATCTAATCATAGAAAAACATTTACCAAAAATCTCCTTTAACCAAGTAGAACATTCTAACTCTTATAGGGGTCCTAAACTTTGGAACTCTCTAAGTTGTGAATTAAAAGTTGTCAAAAGTCTTAATATCTTCAATAAAGTTTGTTTATAATGCACTATAAAATTTCTTTCGTATCGATTGAGACTTTTTTTAATAGCTTATCTTTTAATAACTTAGTAATTACTTTGATCTAATTTTTCTTTCGTCCAGCCTTCCTCACCACCACCTCCCTTATTTGTTTATTGCCATTTTTATTATTTTATTTGTACTCTCCAAAATAATTCATTCAGTTAACATAATTCTTGCAACTAAAATTGGTACCTTACAAAGGGTTCTCTGAAAAGATACTCGGTGTTTTAGCCGTGACTTATCTTCTAGGTCTCCCTTCCAATTTGAACATAGCAAAGTCTTTTCATATTAGTTAATCTTTACTTAAATTTGAACTTGTGTAATTGTTTGTCTTTAATGATATTTCAAACTTGTAACGTTTATGCACGTTTTCTTAGTATTTATTATGTAAAGAAATTTTATTTATACTTATGCTATGTGTTATGTTGTTAAATATATAATAATAAAAAAAAAAAAAAAAAATGTTGAAGGCGTTATCTTATCATCAACTTGATATTTTGTAACATTTGAATTCTCCATATCCGGTTAGACTTGACTACATATTCATTCTTTAGCAGACTTTTGATTATTAATATATGTAAATGGGTTAAAATATATCGTTAAACTTTTCCAATATCAGGATGTCATATAGATATACAAGAGGTTACTTGAGAATTTAATTCGTTTAAAATTACAATATATTTGCTTCCTAAGTATTCTTTACACCATTAGCATTTTCATAACTATTGACTATAGTAGCAATGGAAGAAAGTTTTTTCTGAGAATAGAAGGAATAGAAAAATTTTACCGATTCAAATGTAGCAACGATCCCAGTGACACTACATAATTTACGCGAAATATGTCTGCCTTAAGAAGAATCCTAATTTAAAAAAAAAATTTTTACACACTGCTTAAATGTAATAAAGAATTGTCATTGACTGTAGTGACAATTATTTTGTCACACGAGTCGTTTTCTAAGGTAAAGAATTTTTATTTTAGGAAAATTGGTCTTTTTAAATATTCGAAAATTTCTTTGTGAAATATTTTTCCATGTTTCAGGAAAAAATTACGGAAAAACTTTCAAAAGTTAAAATAAAAAATTCTACTGACTCAAAGGTCCACTGATTTATCGAATGGTTGTTAAATAAAAGATAAATAAGTAAAATAATAAAAAATATTTGTCATCCAAATATCCACTAATTTTTTAATCCGCTGACCAAAATAAACACTAATCAAAACACTCACTGAATCCGCTGATCAAAATATCTTTTTACAAAATTATCTACTTCTGCTAAGATTGAAATTTATAAAACCCATATTGTTCAAAAACTCATTGATGCAATAATCCACTGCTTGATGATCAATCCATTGATCAAAGTAATTGTTGGTCAAAATTCCTTTTGATGCAAAAAGGCACTGATCAAAATATCTCCATATTAAATTTTCCAAGCACTTATCTCCGTAAAAATTGAAATTTCCGAAGAACAGCTGAATCGAAAATTCATTGACGCAAAATTTTAAAGATTCATTTATCAAAATAACTGAAATTTAAAATATCAACTGATTCAAAAGCCCAAATATCAAGATACTCTCAGATCTGAAGATCTAATAGTTGTATGATTAACTATCTTCGTAATCCAGTGATTGATAAATTCATTACTTAAATTGCAAATCTAAGTAATGAATTTATTTCTCGTGTTTCCTTGTTTTTGTGGCTGACTTCATTTCTCCACAAGAAAAAATAAAAAGCTGGTGGCGCAAACGTCATACAAGTGACACAAAAATCTTGTAGCTGATGTTAAAAAAACAATATATAGCAGTTTTTCAACCTTGCATTTATTAAATATGTATTTATTAATATATTTGAGTATAATTATAATTATATATAAACATTTACTTTTGTGAAAATTTATTACGGTTACTCTTTACATACTCTGACAGTTTGTGCTTCTTTACGAAAAATAAAATGATCTGTTGGTGCAGATATGTTTAAAAATAATGGACTTTATAATTTTGGTGACTACCATGCAGAGGTCTCGTGTTGTTCGTTGGAAAATCTAAATTTAAAGTTTGTAAGGAAATCAAATGGAACATTAGAAGTATTTTTATAGTATGAAACACAATAAAAGAAACAAAACATTCAAAGATAGATAAACCTGGTCTGTTAAAGATTAATATTATGCATAGAGATTGCAAAACGTGCCTCTTTAAAAGTAAAGATGAAATGATAAAAATGCATAGTACGAAACATCAGCTAATTACAAAAAGACAGAAAAGGATTTTATTAAGTTTTTTATTTTAGGAGATGGATTCACTACGTTAGCTCATAGTCATTACAAAATTAGCGATTATATAATTGTGGATTATTTAGCTATTTTAGATGGAGAACATTTAAAAAAATAAATGCATTCTATCGGAGAAAAATTCCTTTTTTGTTATTATTGTAAGTTTTTTTAATATCAAGCGAATTTTTATACTCCTGTGATTTTTGTATTGTTCTAGATTTTGGGGTAAACAACGTTTTTTTTCATGATTTATTATTAATGAGTTATTAACGTGTAAAAGGGATCGAGTTTTGGTATGTTTTTGGCAGTTGTAACAGGATTTAATTAGCTTAATAACACTACAGAAATGTACGGGATAACAGAATTGTTACGAGTTTTAAAAAAATATTTTACTTAAAGTTGGCTTTGTCATGAATTTTTCACCTCATGTGTACAAAGATTTGTGTGGCAAAGATATTTCATTTGGAAATACAATTTATGAAAATTTCTATTGTCAATTCAGTAGTTTGACGACACATTTTTTCAATAAGGATATTCTTTAAAAGTGTGAAAAGCGGAATTGGCACAGTTGTAAGACGTTTGACTCTGGAGCGAAAGGTTATGAGTTCAACTCCCTCCTCTGGCGGAAATTTATATCCATGTTATCTCTGAGTTTTTGAGCAAAACTCATTGCGTAATGCAACGCTAGCTCAAATTGGTCGGGTTGTTTGCTTGAGCGAATTTCGTAGACGCAAATGGGCATTTTAAGTACTCCAAGATCCGCCACTTGGGCTCATCTGGAAATGTTGTCTCCGCAATTTGTTGGTTCCCCACGTTAAATATAACATTCTTATTCTCATTCTCATTCTCTCTCAAATTTCTGCGCTGAAGATAAATATATTCGTAAGACAGAATTCATAAGCAGAATGCTAAATGTCAAATCAAAACAAAAATCAAATAAATGTATTTCACGCTCTAAAAATGAAATAAATCAATACAACACGATGTTCCTTTGATATGTATAAAAGATAAACTGTTGTATGTTTAAATTATAAATTTGATTATGAAATCTAAACTTTACAATGCTTTTGTATAAGCTAGCGAAGGGGCATTGCAAATAGTGCAAGGCTAAAATGATATAAAGACATGTGAAAGTTATATTGATAGAGTGAACTTTATCTAATATTTTTTTTGTAAAAGGAAGCCACTGTGGCAAGACCAGGTGGCAGAAACTTCAACAACTAAATAAGAATGAAAAAATTCTTTTCCCAAACTAAAAGCAGCCGCCCCGTCCCACTAAAAGAAACGTAAAATAGCACACAAAGGAAACAAACACAACAACAGACATAATTATACTAAATTATTTACAACTTCAAGGCTGTCATAAAAAATGGATAATAATTCTATTATATTACGATGAGGAGATATTAATAGTGGTGGTGAACAAAAATAATATATAATTATAAATAATAATTATAAATAATAATAATATAATAAAAATGAAAGAAACACATCTGAAAAGATAGATTAAAGAAATAAGGAAATAAATTCTTGCAAAAAACTTACAAGTATTTATAAATTTTTATAACAAATATTTTTGGATTAACCGGCTATAAATAAAAAAATTCCTGATATCAGCAGGCAATTTATTTCATGTTAAAATGCATTCCTATATTATAGAGTTAGTTCCATGTGTCATAGTCCTCATAATCGGTACCGTAACATTATTATTCTTATTTGACCTTAGATTATATCGGGCAATTATTGTCCCAAACAAAAATACAATTTAGAAAAAAGAAAATTTAAAAAAGCTCAAAAAAAATAGAAAATAGAAGAAGAGCATATGAGAGATAGTACAACATGTCACTGTCAGTTCTGTTTGGTAAAAGGTATGAAAACGTAAGAAAATTTCTTGTATGTTGAATTCTGCTGTAGTTTTCTTCTATCATCATTTACCATACCATTTGTAACTTTTGTTTTTAACAAGCTTGTGATTTTTTGAAATTGTGAAAGCTCCCTCTTCACAAAAAAATTTTCTAATGCATAATATATTTCAAAGAAACTGGCGCGATTGATTTTTTTTTCTGGCTATTCATAGTCATTATTATATTTATTGAATGATATTTATTAAATAAATTTTTCATCAATAGAACAAGTGGCATGAAAGTGATTTTAAACGTACAAAAATATAATTTAAAATAAATTATTAATTATTTTAATTTTTGAAATTTCTATTAAGTAAGATTAATCAAAATTTCATCAATCTCAGATCTACGTAGAGCAAAGTCTTTATATTTTCAAAATCTGTTATTCACAGCTTGTGAACAGACATTTTTATATTTCATTAATTTACTCTAAAAACTTTATTTCAAAATTCTATACTTTATATATAAAGTTAGTGAGGTCATAAGTTTATGCTTTATTGAGAAATTTATCAGGGAATTTAATGATGGAAATATCAGACAAATTAATTTCATGTATATAGCTAACCGGTTTAAAATTAATAATTTGTGAAAAAAAATAGATATCATCAGTGTAGCTTGGAACACACGCTATATAAATAATAGTTTCACTTTTAACCACAAGAATTTCGCTTAAGCAAATCATTTGTTGTGCGAGTGAACTATAATTGTACATAAGAGTGAGTGAAGTCATGAGATAATGACCAGAATGCTCTAACTATTGGGAAATAGTAGGCTTTGCATTATCGCTAATAGGATAATAATATCAATATATACCAATATATATATATGTGTGTGTGTGTGTGTGTTTTTGTGTATGTAAACATATATTTGTGAGGAAGATATCGCATATGAACATTCAATGCCTTCCAATTTGTTTCAGCTGTTGGCTTCTATTTATGGGTTTTCAGACTGACCAATTGTAATGACATACGTAGTATTGATTAAATTTTCACTTGACATCAAACAGTTATTTTTTTGGGATGAATAATTAAGGTAAATTTTGCAAAAGACTTTGAGGTAAATATGGGGAGTGTGAAATATTCAGGGACATTTTCACGATAAAGAGTGATTACACCTATCATAATAATTCTCCATTTCGTATAAAACCAGTCTTTTCTCATTGGTTTTTGAAACCATATAACGCTTTTTTAGTTTAATATTCTTGAAACATGACAGACAACCAGGAAAATAACAGTATGATCAACGTATGATGTGAGTTAGTTTTAAAAAAATCTGTTGATAAAAATAATAACCTAAGTAACAGGTAAATATCAAACTATACGGTTTCTAAACTGGTACTGTGCTTCGCCTGCTTCACTTTCAACCGTTTACATCTCGCTTCTCGCTTAACACGAAATGTGATCACGTGACTGTTAAAAGTTTGAAAAAAAATCTTAAGGGCTTTAAAACAATAGAGCTTCCAGACCAGAATTTTTCTATAGACTACACGTTGATAGGTATTGTGAATATGGAACCTTTTACATTTGATATATATACTCAATGTTAGCTTTTCAGTTTTATCTCTGTAAGTAGGGATTTTGAAGGAACAATTATAACCTTTTTATACCTTTCATACCTCCTACTAAAACAACATTAAAAAATAACTTAAAACCATCGGTCATCCCTTAAAAGTGAAATCAAAGCAGTTTGTGAACCGATACAAGCGAGACTTGGCAAAAAAATATGTATTAAAAATATTTTTATTTATAAAGTGTTTATGTATTTTTTTGGGCAGGTGTATTTTTTTTGAAATTGCCTATGTTGCTCATTGGCTAGAAATTGTATTTTAATGAATTATTATGCAGGGGTTTTTGTTATATGTTCATATAATTTTTTTTTCATAGTTTAAAAAATGAACACAACCGTGACAGAAGCTTATGGGTACAATATCATTTGTGGTCAAACGCTTCACCACATGCCAATGTGTCAGAATTGTGCAATTCCGATTTACATAACATCTGGTTTACTCACTCTTTTGATTCCTCCAATCATTGTTCTTAATTCACTGATATTTTTGGTAATTTACCGAACAAGACTTTTACATACACCGCCAAATATATTATTAGCAAGTACGGCATTATGCGA
>JAUZNK010003557.1:0-10860 GCA_035046665.1 Euphysa ruthae | reverse complement strand
CTTAAAATTTTGATAAAATAAAACATTAAAAACAAAAGAAAAAAAAATAAAGCAGATTTTAGCCAACAATAAAAATGTAATTAAAAAAAATGTTCTTGAATTATTTAAGAAAATTCAAAAAATATATTTTTTTTTTGTAGGCTGTTTCAAGACCTGATAATAATAAAATTAGGATTAGATAAAAGACTTTGATAGTTAAACCTATCATTTTAAAAAAAACTTTTAGCTCAGAATCAACTTTGCTGATTACAATGATTCCAGATATTCACCTTCATTGTCTTAATCATCAATAATCTTGAATTTTGATGAAATAATAAGCAACAAACCAATTGCATACATTTGAAAAATTCTAACTGTATAAATATACCTGTTTGGGTGTTTTTGAACCAAACCTTTTACCAATACCAGCTGCAGGCAAAACTACAAAAGTATCTAACATTTTACAAAATAAATTTTATTCTAAAGAGAAAATAAACATAAAAATTACAAAAAGTACAAAATTATCTAATAAATTCTTCTCCAAACAGAAAATATAACTCTCATTTGGCTTGAGCCACTGACTTGAAAAAATTTCCAAAATGGCCAACAAGCAAAATTCATCACAAATAAGATGGTTTTCAACTTAAATTTTCAAAAATTTCATTTTGAAAAAAAAATTTTAATATTTGGATCCAGTACAGAAAAGTGAGAGTATTTGATAAGCGGTCGTATTGATAAAAATGTTCCTCATGGTCCTCTAATTTCATGCAAAGTTTCAAAACAAATAATCTTGATTTTGAGAAAATATGAAAATCAATATTTTCAGAGAAAAACCATATTTGGTTATGCCAAATATCAAAAAAGTTTTCCATAGGTAGCCATTTTCAGGAAAAACCCATATTTGGTTATGCCAAATATCAAAAAAATAAGAGATTTCCATAGCTTTGACATCATAAAAAATAAAATACCTTTACAAAAAATTTCTGAGGGCTAGATTGATAAGTACAATTATTTTTAAATGCAAAGAGTTTACGGTGAAAAATCAAAATATAATTTTTAGACTAAATTAGACATATAAAATATCAAAGCTTTTAAATAGCTGGACAATAATTCAATATTTTTTTCTAACATCAACCTCTAAATCCAGCTTTTTTTCTTTATTTTAAAGTTCAGTTTTAAATCAAGCTAAAATTTTGCCTAACATTAAGAAAGATTATTTGAATTTTTATTTTTATACAGAAAATTGAAAACATGAGTTTTGTCTTGCGCAAACAGTTCACATCACTAGGAGATAGTTGTTAACCATGGGTAACAATTTTTATAGTTTGTGAAATTACAATAACGGTTTAAATATTACAGCAAGTAAACTGGGAATAGAACGGAAGAATAGAACGGGTGTCTACCTGCAAAAACACCTAATTAGTTCAAACCCTAGGACTAATTTTATGTACTCAAAATATTTTTTTTCAACATGGTAATGAAAAAAACTTTCTTTGTAACCTCTTTGACTTAATTACTCATAAATATCTGCTTTAGAAATAATGCATACAAATTAATCACTTAATCAAAAACCTTTCTAAGTGCAATAATATTAATGATATAAACAATCGCAATTATAGTGTTACACCAACTCTTAATTTTCTTTTAATTGCCAATGATATTTCATTAAATCTATGCTACAAGGCTTTCCTTTAATAACTGCTTAGAGATTTTTCTCTTCGTAATCTGAAATATAGCAAATTTGAGAAAATTTTCCGTTATCTGAATTATAACTATAGATTTTTAAATACGCCCTTTTTTATGAGATATAGCTAGAAAAAAGAGGTTAATTTTAGTATGGTGAAGGTGAACTTTATTAAGTGATGTTTTTGAGGCAATTGCAGAATAATCAAATAGAGTTTTGACTTTTCTCAAAAAGCAATTCAATTAGATTGAGCCATGGATTGACAAAGAAGCATTCAGTCAGTATCTTTTTGCATCATACATTAAAGAGAAACATTTGTAGCAGAAAAGTTTTTCTCAATCACTATTTATTTACTTTCAATTCATGAAGGAAACTTTTCATGACAATAACAAACAATGTTAAAGACATTTCAAAAATTTCAATGTAAGGCGTTCTATATGTTTCAAAAATCATAAAAACTGTTAGAAGTATCAATAAACCAGATTGTCAAAATTACAACTGTGATTTACTTCTAGGAAATTTCTTAAGAAAAAATTTAGGGAGGGGTAAAATAGCTGCGGATATAGGGGATGTTTTCCAAAATATGTGAGCAAAGTCTTGCATGTCTTACATACTTCAGAAAATAATTAAAAGTTTTTAGGGGGAAAAGTTCATTAAAAGATATCGTTCCTTAAGTTTTAGAATCTTTTGTATTTTCATTACTTGGCTCAATGTGATCAGTATCGTTACCAGCCTCCAACCTAGCATCTGGTTTTTTAGGTTTTAAAAACATTCTTGATGCTTCAAGAATTTTAGTAGTATGTTCTAAATACTCAAGAGATTTCAACCCAGTCTCATCCTCAACTTCTTCAAACATAACCAAAGTTCCAACAGATTCTTTGTAGGGACCACCAAACGCATACCCACCAAGATTCAATACTGGCATTTCCGTGTCAATACCCTAACAAATAAATATTTATATTAAGAGCATTTAATACAAAAAACTTCATAATTCTAAACTTATACTACAAGGGAAAAACTTTTACTAACATTATTGACAAAATCTATGTCAGAATTTTCCAGGAAATGTCAAAAACCAATAAGGTATAAAAAATTCTATGCCTCATTCGATATTAAGAAGTTATAAAATTTTAAAAGAAAATTATCATAAATATTTATAATTTTAATCTTTTATTTAAAAATCATATCTGTCATGGTCAAAATTTAGAAATAAATTCAGATTAAATGTTTTTGATAAAAATGGCGGATCTAAACGAAACTGTGAACTTAGTATTGGTTAAAAAACTCAAGCATACAAGTTGAAATAGAGGCGTGGAAGAAGACTGAAATAAATCCTATCTGCACCTTCAAAAAAAACCTGAATAAGTACAAGGAATAAAATTAATAGTTTGACTAAATGTACACATATCTTTTTAAAATTATACAATCATCAGTCTTGTCAATGTGTGGGCAACGCAGTATTTTCCATAAAATGAACATTGCACTATATAAGGATTTCAAACTCAACAAAATTGAAAGTTAAGTCTTGTAAGGTACATCTATACTTGTTTCAATTAATCTAATTATTCATTGTTTTAAAACCAACAGCCTCCCGATACGTAAGTTTTCGATTCAATGCAATAAGTTTATGGTTGTCCCAATACGTAAGTAGTACTACGATATTTTGGAAATTTCATGGAAATTAAAATATTCATAAAGGTGCATATAATTCTAATATTCCCATTTTTAAAAGTATATAAAAAGTAATATTGAAATTTTTTTTTACCAGTATAGCAGTATTTTCAGAAGTGCACAACTCTAGGGTTTCTGGATCAACAAGCCCAACTAACTCCACAAAAACAATCTGTTCTTCCCACTCATCTTCAGCCATTTCATTATAATTCAATTTTTACTGCTAAAATAAGTAAAAATTATTAAATTATTTTTCCTGGATTACAAAGTTGAAAAAAAGAGCTTTTTTCAAGTCTAATATAACCCATTTGTGCACAAAAAGCTGAGGTTTTTGAGTTTATAAATACAATATACATACAATATATTGTGTATACATACCAAAATCAAAATAATTGAAAAAATACAATAAGGAATATCCAATTGCTTATCATAAAACAATTCTTTTGAAAATAAAAAAAGGTAACACTAAAAATAATATTGCTCAAATACATAAGCGCATAAATGTAAAATCTAAAAAAAAAAAGTTTGAACTATGTGACCACCAACAAGATTTGTCCTAACAAGGATTAAACACATCTTGTACTCTGGTTGGGGATCACATAATTCTTTTTTTAAACACATCTATATTTTAATAAAATTTTTTGAAAAGAAAAAAATATTATTCCTTGCTTACTTCACTGTAGTAAAAACTTGTAAAAGAGATTGCTTGCCTTGCTTCACAGCAAAAAAAAAAAAAAAAACCAATTCTATAAGAAACCAAAGAGAATCCTTATATTTCATTTAAAGTTCTCTTTTGTCAACCATTTTCTTTCAAAAAAAATCCTGCTGATTAACTGAGTTTTTTAGTGTAAACATGAATTTTTTATAAATTAAAATAAAAATTTTACAAATTTTATCAGCAATACAAATATTGATTTATAACTTTATTGCTAAAAAAACACCTTATGAGTTTTAATTGCATTAACTGCTCTCACACAATTTTTTTTACATTATACATTATTTTAAAATAATCTCCAAATTGATGGTATTACATGAGGTAGCAAGCAAGTCTATATCTGAAAGTATTGCTTCAAGAGCCAAATTGTATTATTATACTTGTAAGAGTCTCATATATGACACCTATTTGGCAAATCGGTTTCAGCAATTTTAATGCGAAAATCTTATTCATCCTCATTCAAATTATTTCTCGTTTATTTAAAAGTCTTACAGCGAAAAATAATAATAATAATTATGCAAACCAGTTTTTAAGCATGAACTGCTTTTGCATATATTCAAAGTTTGAATATAAATATTCACAAACACACTTGTAACCCAAACCCAACAAAAACTTCTTAAAAAATAATCTATGTATAGAGAAACTTGTATTAATTAATGTTTTAAAAAGCAACAATTTCATACCCTCATACGAGATGCCAACATTCAAATATATATTTATGTATAACTATTGATACAATAAACATGAAATAAGTAAAAAAACTTGTTTATATATAAACTAGGAATATAAGTGGTCCTAACACAAGTCACTGAAGCACTTCAGAGTTTGCACTGGTCAACTTGACACTTGTTCAAAAAACTTTTTTGAGATCGAATTTGAAGAAAATTTTAAAATAGATTTTTTGGAATTGAACAAAGTCATCAATGCATTACTTTTTAATTTCAAAAACAGTCCTTAATATCATACCCTATCAAATACTTTTTTTCAATTTCTAGAAACTTCTGTGTTTTGAAACTAAAAGATTAATATGTTTTGTCTGTTATATTTAGTAGTTGTAGAAAGAATGTGCCTTCGTGGATACCCCCAATTTGGAATACGTAAGCAATTCATTAGATTTTAAAGAATTGAAATAAAAAATTACTAAAAATAAAAGACTAATTGGGTAATAGTCTTTTAACTTCGTTTTTGCCCCTTTTTTTTAAAAATGGCGGTGATTTTCTTTAAATAATTTTAGATTCTTTTATCTGATAATTTGCAGTAAAAACATCATTTTATGATAAAAACTTCTTTTTCAACATTTTTCCAAGATTTAATTATTCTCTGAGAAAAAAATTTTTTAATTTTCTTTTCAAATTTCTTACGAAAACCAAAAAAAAAAGAAGTAGATGTAAACTTTTAACATGATGTGCATGCCAAAAACACCTTTCTGTTAAAATAAAAGCTGTGGTTAATCAATTCTTTTTAAAAGATAAAGAGCCTTTGGCAAGAAAATAATAGCAAGATACCAAAAGCCAATCTTAAATAATAACTTAAATAAAAAGTTTTTAGAACTAAAACTAGGTTTAAAATATCAAATTCACCCATAAAGATTCAAATAGTTAATATTTAATGGTTAAACCAAGCTGAGAAAAATGTGTTTGAGGTCAAAATATTGCGAATTATTTGTATACAGGCAAAAAAATTCTTTCTAAAATATTTTTTTCAATTTTAGGTCTAAACTAAAGTTGAATGGAAGGGAGTTTCTATCAAGATAAGAATGGGTAAGGGTCTCTCTAGAACTAAAAACTAGTTGCAGAGCATTAAAAATATCAAGGTATGAAAAACTTGAAAGCTTTTATTTCAAATATTATCTATAAACTGCCAACCGTCAATATCAACAAACGCAGCCCTGGCATACCTTTGGAAGTCTTTTTACTGTAAATTCAAACAAATACCCTTTGGCTCTTGAAATGACAACTTGATACTACCATATATTAAGAGCACAATTTACAATACTAACTTTAAGTTTACAATTTTATAGAATAGGCTAACATTGTATCACCGATAATCTAATAAATGCCATAATCTCATATATTCAAAATATGACCAGAATTTCAGCACAATCCGTAAAATTGAAAGATTTTCATTTTTAAATGTTTATACTTTCAAAAACATTTTAAAAATGAGAATAATGAAGAAAAACCTCAATTTACCTGCGAATTTAAAACATGTCAGATGTGATTGTTTTTTTTTTCTTTCTTATAAATTGATCTTAAGCTATTTTACTCCAGTAAAAATTTTGAGAAAATTTAAAGTAGCTTTCTTGTATTTTCTTTCTTTCCTGTAATTTCTTGAAATATTTAAAGGTAATTAGAATAAAAATTTTTTAATTACTAATTTTTGAATCAATAATTTCATTTTTGATAATTCAATTAATTCTAATTCAAAATTCTAATTATAGACATGTGACCAATTTACCATTTTATAAAAGTTACATTGGTTTAGAAAGTACAAATCATATTTTCATTAATGGATTTCATATCCAAAATTAACTTAGTTATAAGAAATCACACAGTAATAAGGCACTACTAATAAGTCTTGTTAATAGTGTTCAAGCTACAACTATTTCATTGCTCCCAGACCTCAGTCCTGTAAATGACGTAATCGGTCATATAAAATTACTTCTGAAAAAACTTATTACTAGTGTGCTAATGATGGCTAAAATCTGATATATGTCATAAAAACAACCAATCAAAATTAGTAATTATTATCCTGAAGTAAATATTTTGGGTTTAGTGCTTCTAAGAGCCCAGTTAAAAAAAAGAATGAAAGGGGATTTTTAGGTAAGAGTTTTACAGATGATCTTCAGATTTCTAAAAATATCCCAAAAGTGTTTTAATATGTTATCAGTAAATGTTTCAATGAATTAAAAGGTGGATGGAGAAATATGTCTAAAAATCATTGTTTTCTATAAAATTTCTTCACCAAAGCCTGAATTGAACTTTTAATTGCAAATAAAATAAAAACATGTTCTTCTGAATGAAAAAAATTTGAAATAAAATAATTTTGATGTGTTTATATAATAAAAGAAAAATTGTGGTATTAGAACTAATTGGAATGCTACTTTGGATTTTGGCTCTGGTATCTTTATCAAGTATCATTGGCTGATGATAGATCGAAGAAAAAAGTTTAAATTTATCACGTAGCAAAGCAAAGCAAATAAAATCTTATGGCATAACAAAGACACAAAAAATGAAGTCATTGCCATTAACTTACCAATGGATGTTTTATGGTCAGATTCAATAATATTTTTTAAACAAAATTAGTTTTAACACACCTTTTCCGTTTTCTATGATATTTTCAGGGATTTGTAAAGAGTAATTTATTAATAAACTTATAGAAATTATGAAGATATTAACCCCCTGATGGTGTTATGATTATGACTATTGAAAGATTATGTTATACAAAAAAAATTTTATGGTACATCGTATACATAAAGTGAAATAAAAAATGTTATTTTTATAATTAAAAATATATTTTAATTAAAAATGAAGTAATTATGCTGTTTCTAGTTATTTACTGTTTATAATACAATTTGTGGAAATGACAACGTTGACCTTTTTTTATTTAAAGGCATGAAATTAAATGTTAAAACAATAGATGTTTGGGAATGTTCAAAATGGAATGTTGATCATTATTTTGTTTAACGTTAAAATAAATTCTGTTTTTAATGCTTACTCGAAATTTCTTTTATACTTTACAGAATAAACTATGGAACAGCGAAAACGTGTATTATGCCAAAAGCAAGGAATTCAATCTGATGAACTGCAATTATAACTATTTTTGTCAGCACATTAGTTATTGAAATATCTGTTAATAAAAATAATAAATACTAGTATAAAAAATAAGTTTTTTGAAATTAAATTTTTTTTATTGAATACAATAATGAATACAATAACTTTTGAATTGGACCATAAAATAATTTTAAAAATGAAATTTACTTTTTCAAGCAGTCAATAAACCACATCTAATGTGAAAAAAAAAAAGACAATGAATTGATTGAACAAAGGACTGAAATATCTTTTATTTCAAAAGCATTATAGCGTTGCCAAAGAAAATTGAAATAGCTTTTCTCCTTAACCCTTTCAATTTTCTTTTTTAGTCAAGGTTTAAATTTCTAAATTTATGCGATATTATACCGTCCGTATAGATTGTGAATAACACATGTCCATTTATTGTTGTTTATGTTCGTAACTTTCGATTTCGTTTTTATGCCGATGTGCCCAGATAGTATATAATTATGTCGGCACGTTTTTACTAAGATTTAATTTCCAAAAACACTAGAAAGGCACATAGAAAAATTGTCCGGGCAATCGAGTGAATTTTAGCAAAATTGATGATCGAGGCAATTTAATAAAATCTTTTTAGTTCCACCATCAATAAGTTGATACAAAGTATGTTTAAATATTCACTTTATCTAATATTATCCCTTCGATCTTGAACTGTGGTAATATTACTTTACCGTAAAATGCTAAGCTTATTGTATTTCTTACTTATGTTGCAATTAGTTCTGATATTTCCTTTACATAAACTTAATGTTTAAGGGCTTTGAGATTTTTCAAATGTTTAGGTTATGTATCAGTATGTTTAAATATTATTAATTTTATGGTTTTGCCTTGTAAAAACGTTACTGGTTCTGTAAAACTATTACTGGTTCTTTAAAACCAATAAGATAATATACAGTCTGGTGAGTTTTGGAGATTGACAGCCAGATGCAACTGCCTATGTTTACTCCACTTGTTATATTCATTGTCCTTTCTATAATAAATTAGTTCAATAACTATTTATTGGCCCAACTTTAAAATCCAACGGTGGAAATTTGTTAATTACTTTTTACTCTTCCGTTATAAAACGACCTTGATTAGAAAGGGCATTCAGCTGTGTGTTAGAAAAAGAATCAGTTGTAAAATAAAAGGGTCATACAGCTGGGGAAACTTTGCTCTCAAAACTTCTAACCATGCCAGCATGTAATTTACATTTAACACTGATTTAATTTGAACCTCTCTTTAAGAAGAAAGGTTACATCTAATTAGTACCAGTACGGCATTTAGATTTCAGATATTTACTTGTTTTTTTATATGTTTGCTTCATTTAGATGGTCAAGTTTATGAAATCAGGGAAAGTTGTCCTTGTTCTTGGTGGACGTTATGCTGGACGCAAGGCAATAATTGTGAAGAATTATGATGATGGTGCACAAGATCGTCCTTATGGTCATGCTTTGGTTGCTGGCATTGATAAATACCCATTGAAGGTCACTAAACCTATGGGAAAGAAAAAAGTTGCTAAGCGTTCAAAAATAAAGTCATTTGTCAAAGTTATCAACTATAACCATTTGATGCCTACAAGGTACAGATAAATAATTATTTTACTCCAGCTGTTTGTGCAGGACATGTGTAAATGTTAGTGTTATTTTAGTTTTACACCCACTAATGTTTCAGCTTTAATTTTGAAAATGCATTTTCTAACTTTTATGCAGTGCCGTCATTGTAAAATGTGCTGATGACAAGCCAACTAAACATCACGTCCAGGATTTTAGCGGAGCTAAGCTAAGACATTGTCTAAACTTGGCAATAGATATTTTTAATTATACAATTAGTTATAATAATTGTAGTTAAATAGATTTGCCCGGTTAAAACAATAGAAACAGTTTTGTAAATAAAAAACAAAAAAAAAAAAAGCTCTTGCCTTAATGATTTTTTTCCAAAAAGTACTTAAACAATTCGAGTTCGAGTAATCGTGGGTAAACAAAAGGACATGTAAGTCTCCAACCACAGCCATTTTTGGTGAAAAATTTATCATTTGCTAGCTTCAAGTTGAAGAGAGATTGGTGATATCCAATTTCTCATTGGCTTGAAGACGATTCAAACACATCTCAACAGCATTTTGCAAATTTTATATACAAACATGAGAGGTATATGTATTTTTGTTCTCAAAATTAGCTTTTACAGCATTTTTCAAAATTAACTTGCATCGCTAATATTTACGTTAGCTTAAAAAGTTTTGTTTCGATTCCGCAATTTAAAGAGTCTTAAATCTATTTTTTAATTGTTAATTTGAGGTATCATACTTTCAATAAAACAATGGTTCACCCTTTATTGGAAAGCGCTATTTTTCAAGATTATTCATGTAAATTTTTAAAATAATGGTCAATGAACAGTGGAGCCAATTTTACATTATATAACTAACCTTTTTTTTTTTCTTTGTAAAAGTTATCGTGAATGAGCCAATAAGGATGCTGTTGATGAGATCTGTTTTTTTTTTAGTTTGCGTGTGGTCTTCCAGTCAGTCAATTAGAGATTTGGATACCAATCTCATTGATTTGGGGGCCATGTGAACTAACAAATGTACTACAATTTTAACCTCTATTTTCCATGCTAGCATGGGTTAGGCAATTGTAGTTTTTGTTTCTGAATTTCATATACCTGTTTCATGACCTGGTTTTGATTTATACAGACCCTACTGTCTGTACCACCAAATACATTTATCCTTATGAACGGCTTCAAAAAGAGTGTGCCATTTATTTTGCTTATTTTTTTTGTTAAAATGTGTAATAAGTTAAGGCAATCAAACAATTTCACAGTGAATGTGCTGTATGGTTTGCCTCCCTTTTTTCAAATAAAATAAGAATTCTGATAGTTTTGCACACCTCCAATAGTTTTAGATATCATATATGTTGAAATTTTTGGCTTACTATCCTCTTTTTTTTAACAATTGTGTAAAGTATAAGTCAAACTTTCAATGATTTTTTATATTACATATATGTATATATATA
>JAUZNK010003556.1:0-10860 GCA_035046665.1 Euphysa ruthae | reverse complement strand
ATATCTATTAAATACTACAGGTGTGTTATTTAAGTTCTCTATAACTATCAAATACCACACGAGTGTTATTTAAGATACTTATAACTCTCACATACCACAGTAGTGTTATTTAAGTTATCTATAACTATCAAATACTAAGGTAGTGCTATTTAAGTTATATCTATAACTATCAAATACCACAGTAGTGTCATTTAAGTTATATCTATAACTATCAAATACGACAGTAGTGTTATTGTCATATTCAAAGATGTTAATTGGATTATTTTGGTGTATAATAGTCTTCTCTTAATAGTCCGAGCTTTTGACTGTAAAAAAAGCCTACCTGTGAGCAAGCTCTATGAAAAAACAAGCTCAATATTATCCAGGATAACATATGAAAAACATCAATTCATAGCCTTTGAGCAATCATTTTTTTACAAGTGATTTAGCTCAAGGTTGTATTTTCAAAAGGTGGTAGTTTCTTAAGGGCTAATTTTCACTGTCTCATGAAAATTCCGCCATTATTAACTCCCACCAACAATGGATGCATTGGTCGGGCATGTAAACGAAGTGCTCTCCGAGGTGGATGGATTTACTGAATTTAAATTTCATTGTCAAACAAAAATTATAATCACTTATATTGTATACATTTTTGAATTTCATAGTTTGTCTGCAACATTAAAATCACCAGCGTTTTCAAGAGCTTAAAATTACAGCCTATAAGCGCCGTTTTGGACATATATTTATTTTCGTATAATATGTTTTCTTCTATAAGAGACTTTCAAAAACTAGGATAGATTATAAACTTGAAAAGCTGTAAGTTTTTCTATCACTATCTTCAAATTTCGAGTTGAAAAATACAAGCTACAAGATTTTTTGAAAATTTTTAAGTCCCCCTAAAATACTACAACAATTTCCGAGCAGTCGTACTGTTTTTAAGTGTTCATGGAGAACATGTAAACATGGCGACAAATGTTATTCATGTGCTGCAAAGAATGTGGCTTATTTTAGATGTCGATTAAGATATTATATGTACTGGTATATCGACATAAGATATATTTCTAAGGGTAAAGCCTTAAATGTTTGTGTTTAAGCCTTAAAAAATCAATCGATCGAACAATCTGTAAAAATGAAAAACTGCATACATACAGCAATTTTGAGGGAGGCGATAATAAAGTTATGATTTATGCCGACAAAGGGACGTAGTGCTTAGTGCAATATTGATGTAAGGTAGACCTCTCAGAGAAAGTATTTGTTTACTACTCAAATAAAAACTAATCAAATAATAGAAGATCGATTTTTGTCGCCAAGGTCGAACTAACATTTTGTCAGCATAGGTATCATGTAACACTATACAGTTAGGTTAAACTTTTAATAACATAATAGAGATTAATCAACCGAAGATTTCTAAAAGAAATTGATCGGTTTTACACATAATTCGTCCGTAATTCGGCTGTAAAAGAAATTTCACAAAAAAAAAATTTAAAGGTTATTTGGCAATTAGTTTCACGCTATAGATTTTTGATTAATTGACGACAAGAACCTATATTGCACGCTTTATATGATTTATATAATAGTGTAAATAAGTTTCTGTTAAAGCCAAACAAATTTCTTAATGAAAATCACGAAAATCAAAATTACAAGGAAATACATGACCTTGATCTAACATCTTGAGATGCCACTCTGAATTATTGTCTAACAGTTAGATTCCATCTAGGAATTCTTTACCAGCCCAGAAAATGAAAAATAAATACGCTCTTTCTAAAATGATTATCGCAATTACAAAGTGAAAAAGCATATGGTCTTCTCCAAAATGAGTTCATACTTCCAGTCTAATCTCTTCCCTAAGGGCGAAAAAATTCACTTAGAGTACTCTGTTCTCAACAATATATATTGAGGAGCAATCAATAATTTCAAGTAGGGCTAAGTTCTCAGATAGAATCCTACCACTAATGTAGAAACTACAACTAAATACTTTTGCCCTGAGAAACAGAACTTATGTTTTAGAGAGGCTTTTATTCAAGTTATCAAACCCTTAATTCTTATGCCAAAGAATGAATGTGTGGATCTTGCAATGCCTATAGGACGCATTGAATTCTATTTAACCCAAAAAATTATTCTAAGTAAATTGTAAATTTATAACAAGAATACTACTTTGCAAGTAAAAACTTGAAAAAATTTTCAGACTTTGCAAGAAAAGTTTTTAAACATGCAAAACTAAGAAAATTACCCTGTATGACTAAGAAAAAACATGAGGACTTCGATTCAAGTCATCTTCTTTCATCGAGTGCTTCAATTAGATTATCAATTGTATATGTAGTGGTTGTTTTTATGTTTTAGGGAAAGCGCTTTTTTTACGTAGGTGTTAGAGAAAGCAGTTGTTTATGTGGGTGTTTGAGAAAGCAGTTATTTGTATGGGTATTAGAGAAAGCAGCTGTTTGTATGGGTGTTAGAGAAAGCAGTTGTTTGTGTGGGTGTTTGAGAAAGCAGTTGTTGGTGCGGGTGTTTGAGAAAGCAGTTGTTGGTGTGGGTGTTAGAGAAAACAGTTGTTTGTGTGGGTGTTTGAGAAAAAAGTTGTTTTTATGGGCGTTTCACAAAGCATTTGTTTGTATTAGCTTTGGTAAAAGTGGTTGTTCATATAAGTATTAGCAAAAATTGTTGTTCTTGTGTATTAGGGAAAGAAGTTGTTCGCGAATTTGTCTTTTTGTGTGAGTGTTAGGATAAATGGATGTATGTGTGGGTGTTATGGAAACTGGCTTTGTTTATTATTTCGAAATAATGTTTTATATTAAACACTTATTCAATACCCGGTGAGATAATGGGCTCAGTGATCTCCTGTGTGAATTATGGTTAGGTTAATCCTGACTTTTTAAAACATTGTCGTAAATTTTAAAATGATGTCGTAAGTTTTACTTTTACTACAAGTACACCTAAAACTTTCTCGTTATAAACTTACGGTTGAAATTCTTTACACACAACACTAGCCAGGAGTTTAAAACGTTGCTTTTAACAATCTTTTGAAAATGTATAAATACACCGAATTATAAAAGACTTGAATATGATGAACTTGGTTTTATTTTTTAGAATTAATGCACAGCGGAATTTTAAAGTTTCAAATAACTTACAGACGAATACATTCAAAAATCATTCAGCTTGGAGAAGCATATTCGAAAGACCGTTCAGTTCTGCTGAAATACATTCTAAAGATCAACAGTCTCAAAAAAAAAAACTCGTTTGAACGACCATTTAACTCAAAAAAAAAAAATTCTTAATGATCATTTACCGTAAACAAGCACGTTTAAAAGAGTTTATTTTGGATGAATTATATTCCGAACTATTTATTATGGATGAAGAAAGGTTGTTTATCTCAGATGAAGGGTATGCGAAAAATTGTTTAGCTCAGATAAAGACCCTTTGAAGGATCATTTAGATCGGATGAAGTACATTTGAATGAACTTTTAGTTAGAGTGAAATACATCATTTAGCTCGAATGATGCGCATCAAAAAGATTTTTTTTTTTAGCGTAAGAATTGCATACAAATTTTTGTTTGAATAATTAACATTTTTTGCAAAAAAAAAAATTTGCTTATAAGGTTCTCTAGGAACATACATACACACCTGTCATGTTTTTATAAGGTTCACTAAAACACACACATACACACCTGTAATGTGTTTATTAGGTTCTCTAATAACACATATACACGAGTATCATTTGTTTACACGTGCCATGTGTTTATAATGTTCTCTAAGAACACGCATAAAAACTTTTCATATGTTTGCTAGTAAGGTTTAGTACTTTAGGTATGAATATATTTTATATGTATTTCTTTATTTGGAGTTATTACAAAATCGAGTCATTACAATAATTGATATTGAAAAATAATTTACAGTCCATAAACTAGTAAAAGTTTTCTGTAATGTAGATAATTAAAACTTTATCAAACTATTATTTTCCAATATTGCTGCAACAAATGTCAAATAAATCTATTATAGTTTTAAAATTTCGTCTTCAACAAATTTTTGAACTATATTTTAATGACCAGCTTTACACCCGCCAAGATTTGGCTGCAGTTGCTGAAATTTTAAAGAAATCTTTAAAAAAATAAAAAGAAATGTTGGAGGATTCGGTTATTCCAATCTTTTAACTTTTAACTAAATTATTACAGAAGGGCCCACCGATTTGGTTCTCGTGTACTACAGCATATGTTAAAATTTTATATTTTCAGAAATTTAAAAGAAAATGTAAAAAGAAATTTAGAAGATCGGGGCACCTATCCCCAAACCTTTCGCATACCAAGCGAGAGCTCTATCATTGGCCTAGACCTTTCTTGACAGCGTACATAAAAAAAAACTATCATTTTATAATTCAATTTGCCCATTGTTTAAAAAGGTCAATAAAAAACAATATCATTGTTTAAAACCCACCAATGAAAATCTTTAATATTTCGATATCGTTCCGTCAAGTTGTTTTTTGCTGTTTATCGCAGTCAGTATAAAGGCGACCAATAAAAATGGCTGATTAAAAAATGTGCAAAATACTGTAGGAAATCCATAAAATAATTGTAAGATTAAGGAATTGAAGAGTATTATTATAGAGATGGCAGCAGTATTAAAGCTCATGTCATCTTCTCTCAACCGTAAAACAATCACCTGAAAATTCGCTGTGTAAGCTGTCATGAAGGTTGAAACAGCTTTGAGATTGCCCCAGCTGGTAGTCCATTAACCATGTATAGAAAATGTAATGAATGAATATAAGTGACAACTGGGTATCATCAATTTTTAGAACTATCCTCATTCTGATATATTGAGTATTTATATTTATTGAAATATTTCTATTGGCATACACCTAAATCAAAACTTTTTTATCAAAAAAGATTTATAATTATTTTTTTTAAATCAGATATATTTTTTCAACCCTTTATACCTGAAATCAAGATCAAAAAAATCTTTTAGGTACTGGAACGAGGTACACCTGGGGGTGAAGTGCGCCTTGGGTAAGCTATCTCAGGAGTAAGAAATTCCTGGAGTAAAGTACTCCAGGGTTGAAATATTCCTGGGATCAGGCACTCCTGGGTTGAGGTAAATTTGGGATTGAATACACCCGCGGTAAAGTATACTTAAATTCTAATATTTCTGTTTTGAAGTAAACTTTGAGTCACTACTTGTGTGTTATGCTCCTGAGAAGAGATAATCCTAGGGTAAGGTACACCTTCAGTGAAGTACACCTTCAGTGAGGTACACCTGGGATGAGGTAATCCTAAGGTGAGGTAGTCCTGAATTAATGTACTTCTGTGGTGAGATAATCCTGGGCTGAATTACTAGTGAGATACTCTTTGAGGGAGTAAAAAAAAAAAATCGGTTTTTATTTGATATTGTTTTAACCCAGGCTTGCATAAAAACGTGAGTTTAACCCAATTGTTCGCTTGAAGTTCAATGAAATGGCTTCCGAAACAAAAAATATTTTATTTCTTAAACTATCATTCAAAACATATTCATTGACCTTGTGGAAATCTTACATGTACTAGGTGAACAGCAATGGCGGAGTTGGCACAGTGGAAGGACGTTTGACTACGGAACGAAGGGTTACGAGTTCAACTTCCTCCCCTGGCTGAAATTTATTTCCATGTTATCTCTGAGTTTCTGAGCAAAACTCATTGCGTAATGCAACGCTAAGCTCAAATTGGTGGGTTTTTTGTTAGAGCGAACTTCGTAGGCGCAAATGTGCGCTCTAAGTACTCCAAGACCCGCCACGTGGGCCCATCTGGAAATATTGTTTCGGCAATATGTTGGTTCCCCACGTTAAATATAACATTCTCATTCTCTCAATGGTAGTTTTGAATTGGCTTAAATTTTTCAGCTCAGTCGTGAAGAAAGTATAAAATCATCAGATTTGATATTTATCCTTAGTAAAAAAAAGTTGTGATTTAAATACTTTCTTTAACAATTTTTAATTTCTTGAACAGTTAAAATGATCATGTTCATGTACAACATCCGGCTTCATCTCCTTTTTATAAAATTTGTTTGACTTAATTAATAGTATGAAAGTGAAAATATCTCCCGATAACAAAATTATTACTAATCCTTGGTGTTTAAATTTCATTCAAATTTTCATAACATTTAATCCTTTTAACTTTGATCTATGTTTGCTATTGATCTCGGATAACGAATATTTCAAGCATCGGTTATGACCGTAAAAAAAATTTAGCAAACTTTTTTAGAAAAGATAAACACGACATAGAAGTTATGTGCACTCTTAGGACACCCACGCTCTTCATACCAATTTTTAATAGTTTAAAATATATCAAACACAAATTTAAATCAACCTTTAAATGCTTTTCGTTTTCCTTACTAAACACGTCGCAGTACGACAGACATTCATTAAAGTTATGGACTCTATGCAATCTACCGTGATTTTTTTTGATACATGAAATTGTCCCTAAAACATCGAAGAAATAACTTAAACTAAAATCATGCCTTTGTTCAAAATTATTCCTTTGTTCACAATTAGATGAAAAATTGGATTTATAATAAAAAAAATTTCTATATTTCTATATTTGGAAAATAAATACTTTATGAGCACATGTTTTCGAAATGCTTGCAAAACACATATGCACGTCAAACGTTAATAAAAGCCTAAAAATCGAAACGAAATTTTTGTCATCATTTTTATTTTTATTTCTTTATTAATTTTTTTTTTAAAATACTGCAGCACCATTAAAGACACTGAGGTACATAAGACGTAAAAGCCTTTTCTAAGATCTGTTCGAAACAAGCTTATTTGTCGTTCTTTTATTCATTGATTACGTTCATCAAATTCAAATATATTTTTAGTAAAAAGCCGGTTTGTGTATTATTTATTAATTGTTTTTTCGCTTATTTTGTTAGATCAAAGAAATGCCGCATAATCTGAGACTCTGCTAATTAAAACATATTCACAGCTTAAGGGTGAGTGTTAAAAAAGAAACCGCTAGTTAAAATGTGAAATTATTGCGAAAGACTTTGTTTACATTTGGACTAAATCTAGACTAAATCCTCTGCTATTGGTAACCAGTCGACCCATCACCTAGTTCAATAATAATAGTTTTAAAAATAAAGATATTTTATCTTGTTTATATTTACCTATCTGAATAAACTCTGTTAGAAGTTGGAATGTTGCCAAGTAAGTATGAATGAATTATTTTTACTCATTATAGGAGATAAACAAATATGTATTGTATCACATCTGATACATCTTATTTACGCATTAAGTCACATGTCTTTATCACAATATTTCCATGACAACGAAAAAGGCTTGTTTTACTTCTTTTTTGCGTGCGTATTAAGGTTGTATATATGTTCCAATGACATCAATACATGACACTCCTAAAAATACTTTAAGAAGAACGCTTGATTAAGAAATCTGCAAGTTCTGAAAAATAAATGCTGTGGGCAAAAACTTCGAATAATATGTAAGTATTTCATTCTTAAGGCTGTCTCTCAAAACGCTATTCAGATGGGTGCAATTATCAGAGTAAAACAATGAAGTTTATCCAAAATTTACAAAAGAAAGAATTTGCTTTCAAATATGTATGATCATTTTGTCAATAAACGAAAAAAGGTTCTTGTTATTATTGGTCTTTTAGAGTTCATTCATACATGAAGTCAGCTAGAGCTTTTTACGATATTTCTTGTGATATTTCCTTTCGGTGTTAAATTGTTCATGTTAGGAGATGGATTATTACTATTTTCCTGTGATGCCTCTCAAAGTGAGATGAGAGCTTTGAAATTTGTAGAATTTCGATCACAATTCGTTATTTTTTTGTTTGTCAATTGTATTGGAAGACTTGAAGACACTTGTAAAATGTCTTTCATTTGTAAATAGTTTATTTCGTAGTTAATAATGATACTCTTGAAAACTTAAGCGACGGAACAATATTCAAATCTGCTTTGTAACTTTCAACTTGTTCTAGTTTCTTTTTAGCTAAACTAGTTGACTCTAAAAGGTTTTTCTGAGATTGCCCTTAAAATAATGTGATATTGGGTCGCTTTTACGTCACTGTAATTTGTGTGAACTTCGTAGCAGGTATATTACGTCTCTTTTAATTTAAATTTAACATAATAAATAGGACCTGTGTTTTAAAATTTAATCTTCTTGGAGACACCTCAATTATGTTAAAAAAAGAAGAAACATGATAATAGTTTTAAAAAACTGCTTGTTACGAATTTTACCACCCATATTATATATGTAAAGTTATGTAACTCATTTTCACTTGAGTTTCAAAAAAATGTTTTAGATATGAAGAAAATGCTGCTCACTTTAATCATACTTACTCTAATACACATTGGGAATCCCCGACCATCAAAATCTTTAATCGAATCTTTGAAAGCAACCATATTGGCTGAAATCAAAAAAGACCCTGGTACACCCCTAATGCCGAAAGATCACTTCGTTAAAGGATGGTGCATCATGAAGCTAACAACGAAGACCTTATCACATCCAAATTGCCGCAATCGCATAATTAAAACCAGGTATTGTATGGGACAGTGTAACTCTATGCAAATATCACAGATTTGGTCTTTAGATGATCCAATATTACGAAGTTGTTCAGAATGTTCACCGTCAAAAATAGAGACTAAGAAATATAAACTCGATTGCCCAAATTTAAAGGAAAAATCACACACTGTTGAAACTAGAGTAATTAAAGCATGTTCGTGTCAACCCTGCAAAAGAGAAGTATACGAAAAAATCCTTTTGAAAAGTTAAAAAGTGAGTGATGTATATAAGAGAAAACCCGTATAGATCATAGCGTTTAGTTTCCCTGAAGTTTTGCACGGAAGTAAGCGGAACTTCTTGTTTTAATCTCGCGGAATTTCTAACTGCCATTTATGGTCAACTTTCATACCAAACTAAATTTTATTGAGAAATTTCCAATTGGAAAAAAAAATTGCTTTACGATTCTTAATCGAGATAATGATGGGTTTTATTTATTTTTATTTAATTCACAATGTTTTTTCTTAGCAATGCATTTTTTTCTTGCCACAAATAATGTAATTCTAGTATGTAACCTCCAATGTCAAATATATATTTTAAACTAATATTTATTATCAAATGTATTATTTTTATTATTAATAGTGTTAATACTTAATACAAGCTTTGTTTTTATGTCAGTATATATTACCATGTAAAATATCATATTAGCTATGTTAATTTAATTTTTATATTCTGAAACACATAAAAATACAGGAACATCGAATTTTTCAAGTTCATTGTGCCAGAATAATCTAGATATGAAAACCCTGGTACGTAAAAATATTATTTAGCCAGGGATAGAAAACATTTTCGTTTTTCTAATAAAAAATTTACCCTGTACAAATTAATGGCGGCCCTGTGGTAGAAGTCTTTAGTAATTTTAGCGTCCATAGAAGCGTTACATTTTTCAAATATATTTTAAAGTTAAACTTAGATATATTAAACTCGTTGATATATTCTTGGGGACCAATTGTTAGTTGTGGAAATCTATAAAAGAATTATTGAGAAGAACATTTAGAAGACTGAAAATGTTTTTTCATGGGCAACGTGAGGTATAAAGAGCTAATATCTAAAAGTACATCTTATTTAAAGGCAGTGTGGTCTAGTGGTAGCAGATTTTCCGATATTATTGCATTGTAATGAAAAATGTCGTTCCAATCCACTTGTGAGTGAAAAACGTTTCGCTATCGATTGATTGTTGCCGTAGCACAAATGGGAACTTTAAATTGAGCCACTGCCAGATTCGATGATAAGTTTATTCAGATCTTCTTCCGAATTAAAAATTTTCTTAATCGAACACAGTCTAAAAAGAAAAAAAATTTCATAATTTAACACAGCTAAATCTGCAAAAACTACGGGTTAATTATAAAGAGGAAACTAAAATGTTTTTAAAGAACTATTAAGAGGGAAATCTTCGCAGAGATAGTTCATATCAAGACTATCAAATAAATAAACAAGGTTGCTGGAGCTATGCAAAATGATCAAGTGGTAGCTTAAGCAGTTTGTCCATCCTACTTAAATTTAACATTGCTGTACACTGTTCTTTTCTTTCCTCATAGTTATCACCATTACTTGTTAAATTGCTGGATAATCAAAATATATGTAATATTAGATAGGGTATATCATTTTGTTAATAAAAAATCAACTTTTAATGATCACGAATTGTTTCATTTAATTTCTAGTAGTCGCTTCTTAAGTAAAAATACGTATGATTTTAAAAACCTTGAAATTTTGATGGAATATTAAGTTGCTGGTTTCAATCAAAACACGCGGAAGTAAGCTGAGAAATTCTGTTGTTAGCCTATGCATGCTAGTTACGGCTAGGTGAAAATAAAAAATGGTATTTTCACCTCGCTGTAATAACCTGTTATTTTGAACCCCAACAATTTCTCTAAGAATTTTAGATAAATCTCTCAAAAGAACTAAGATTTTGAATATATATTTCAAACAATTGGTTGCGAGTTTAGAAAATGACATCTCAACAATAGGTTTTATTTTGTGAAAGAATTCTTTATCATCACGACGATTAACGATAAAAAGCTCATTAAGCTTCCTCTTGATATTTTCAATATAGCTTAAAGAATTTCGCTTCAATTCTCAAATTTTTTATTGGGCATTTGAGTTTGAATATTCTCGGCTTATGTTTGGGGTCTCCAATAAATAATAATAACATTTGTAATTTATTTTAATATGCATTTTCAGAAATCTAAGTTTTGAAATACTTTTTGAAGATCTATACGAGCAGATATATCCTGTAGAATCTTTATAATAATACACTTAAATAAAAACTGTAACGGCTGTAAGTAAGTAAGTAAGTAAGTAAGTAAGTAAGTAAGTAAGTAAGTAAGTAAGTAAGTAAGTAAGTAAGTAAG
>JAUZNK010003555.1:0-10860 GCA_035046665.1 Euphysa ruthae | reverse complement strand
TATAGTGAAGAACCGTTAAGACAACTAGTTCTCCGTTTTGAAAAAAAAAAAAAAAAAAAAAATCTTTCCATGAAATCTTTCCATGAAAGATTTTCATCAATTAAATCCCTAAAAACTTTGATACTCTTTCTCTATTTATATTTTCATTATTTGTTTGAAGATTCGGTGTTATTAGTGGTATGTTTTTCCGTTGATATAAAGAATGAAATAAGTATTTTTTTCGTTTTAAATTATTGTAAAATAAATTTGATTGTTTTTTTTCCTGATTTAAATAGATTTGTGTCATCTGCAAAGGGTATCTGATAAATTTTGAGAGAGGATTTATTTTGATGATTTTATTATTTCATAGCAAACACTTTAAACAAGTAACATTCTTTAAATAACTTAAAAGCCACTCTTTTGTTTTGCAATTTATCCCGTAAAAGTTATCTAAAGCCTTTGGCAAGTTGCTCTTTAGAAAAAGTTGTATTGATATCGGACACAAGTCTTAAGATTGAATTCAGCTGACGTATTTTTATGAAATCCAGACTGTTTAGAGTAGATTTATTTAGTTTATTTTTTACTAAATATGAATAAATTCTATTAAACTTGATTCTTTCTAAAACTTTCGAGAGTACAGGTAAAACAGATATAGGACGATAATGGCTCACAGTTGCTTAAAAATTGGAGTAACTTTTGCTATTTTGGTTGAAAGATTTACTAAAAATATAAAAAAGTGGGTCTTTAATTTGTTCATAGGAATCTAGAATAATGTTACAGTTTAAATGATCTAAACCTGCTGCTTTATTTGTTTGAATGGATTTAAAAGCTTTGTTAAATTCTTCAAAAGAGAGTTCTTCCTCGCCGATTGAAAATTCTTCTTGTGTTTTTAATTATCAAAAGATTTTTCTACATTTGGTATTTTTTTAACAAAATTAGGACCAATATTTTTAAAAAATTTGTTAATTCATTATCCGTTTTGTGTGTGTTGTATTATGGTCCGTTTGTAGTGTTTATTACCTTTAGCAGACTTGTTGTCTTCATTTTTTGTTTTCCAATAATACCCTTCATAAATTCCAATATTTTCTTGGAGTTTTTTTCATTCTTTTAAAGTAGCGAAACATAATTCGTTTTTTTTGTATCTTTTTAAACTTTTTCAAAAAGATTTTTATAATCATTATGTTCTATTTCGTTTCTTTTTCAAAACTTAATATATAAACGTTGTTTTTTTCGATGATTTTTAATCGCTTTTGTTATCCAAGGAGATATCACGTTTTCATGTGAAGTATATGAAAAAGCGAGTTGTTTTAAAAATCGTTGTCAAGTGAACACGTTTCGCTTAAGTGAGTAACGGTAAAACAAAAGCTTAAAGATTCTAGAAGATTTTTAAGTTTTTCAAAGTTTGCATTTATCAGCCATTCTAAAAAAAGTGTGACATTTTACAAGTCAAAAAGCTAAATAACTTGAGAGAACTTGAGAGAACTTTTCTTTTTGGTTATAGAATATTTTTGGAAACGCATTTTAAAGTCAGTTTTCAATACTTTTGCAAATTATTTTTTAATTAATTATTATTCATTTGCGTTAATTATTCATCTTTATTTTAGACCTTTATGTACATCAAAACTTACTAGCATAATTACTTGCATGAAAGTTCTTTTTTTTGTTTTTGCTGCAATTACTGACAGATGAAATTTAAAATATCATAGAGTTAAACACTATAACGTATATTACAGCTAAAACTGTATTTAATATTTGCAGATTTTGGGTGATATTTTGAATAATTTATATTATTAGAATACTTAAAATTTAATTATAGAATTGCTTGACGATAAATTCACATATTTCATTTAAAAATTACTAAACTCAAAAACAAATAGCTCTTTTTACCATATTTTGGATTTTTTTTTTTTTTTGACACTGAGAAGAGAGACTTGTATGAGGTAATGCGTAATAATAATCAAACTCTGGAAAAGCTGTATTCACTGAAATTTTGCCACGGTGCTTGATAAATGAAATATTTACGTCTTGTTAATCTACTTCTGTTGTTCTACCAAAATATACCTTCTTATCTTATACTGCTGCAACAAAGTCGTTTAATTCAGGAACTACAACTTAGTTTTCAATCTTGCTTCTTTCGTATTCACACAATCAGAATTACTTTCTTTAAAATATTATCAAGTTGCCACTCATTTCATCGTTCCAGATACTGGTTTAATATCACTACATATATTAAGTAGGAACGAAGCAATATTTTCATAATTGTTTTTTGACAAGAAAACAATTTTGATGGCACTCGTTCTCTCGGTCGTCTTCGCTTACCGGTAAAAAATCTACTGCATCTTGTATAATAGCTTCATCATTTTTTACAGCATTGTCAGCTTTTCGTTTTGCAGTTCCACCAATTGGGTCACAAGGACCTTTTCCATGTCCTGATTCCATAAAATGAAGCTGAAATACCAAAATATTCATTATGATAAGATACAGTCTTAAAGATTGACTTATTCCGGTATTGAGATGTTGGCGAATCTGTCCAGTAATGTATGAAGTCAAAATCAGGAAAGAAGTCCTTTGGCAGTGAGATTAGCAACCTCATAAGTACAATCACAAACCTTGCATCGTGTCTTGGTTCGTGTGACACAAAAGCGAATGATTGATGAAGATTTTCATTGTTTTATTTATAATAAGCTAAGACAGGGTAAATCGTAACCTGTTTCTGGCACCAATAGGCCGAATGGATTATTGTGCACTATATAATATTATATGGCATTTTATAAGATCAACGTTACAGAATCTTGCCATCTCATGGAAATATACTAACCTTTTTTTTTTTTTTTGTTTTAAAACTTTGCTTTTATTTTCAGGGGTACCTTTCTCCATTCTTCGTATTTACACTTGGTCATGTTGCAAATTTCAAAATTTTTGAAATTTATTCGTCAGAAGAATTGTATTTCGCAAAAGTTCCCAGATTTGATGGAATTGTTTTATTAATCCCATTTAGAATTTTAAGTTTTAATACAATATTTTGGTTTTGTGTACATAAGCATGATTGCCTATTGATAAAATTTACAAGGACATAATTTGCCAGCCTCATTTTTTCTTATGTTGAAAATGACAATTTCATGAATACCCTGCTGTAAACTTTTGAAACAGGTTACCAAGGTAGTCAGTAAGAATGCGTTTTTTTCACCTTGTTCCTTTGCGAATACTTTTAGTACCTCTTTCACCTTGTAAAGCAATTGAGTTGTCATCTCGTGCATTAAAATCTTGGACTTTTCATAGGTATTTTGTCCATAGCCATTTTTTTTAGGTGATACATTTAAAACTTTGCTGGAAACTTTTGATATTTTTCTTTTATTTGATCCTGTTTTAGATGCAGTGTGACAAAGCAGTTTGTATTTTTTTTAATATTATGATGATTTATTTTTTCTAGCTTTTGATCGTTGAATTCGTTTTCGAAGTTTGGAATTTTTTTTTCAAGGGTCTGTTTCTCTCTTTCCAGCTTTGATCTTTTTGTAAATTCTACCATTGCTCTGAATCTTTAGTTTTCTTGACGATTCGCCACTTTTAGGAAACTCCATATCGACAAATAAACGAATTTCTGATGATGGTATAGGTATAGGTGAAGAAGTGGCCAATGTCGAGCATGATGCATCAAAAGTTTCTTTCATGGATGGATCATGATTTTGTTCTCGTGTTCTTACACATTCTTTTCTTTGTTTGAGATCTGCTTTTTTAAGGTCTTTAACTTTGGTGTAGTATTTTTTCTGTCTTTTTAGAACCATCTTTCAACTTTTTTGCGTTCCCGATACCTCTTTGTCTCAAATTTCTTGATAAATTATCCACGTTGTTGTGACTTTTTTTACTTCTTTTTTAATCAAATATATAACTTTCAAACAGGGTAAAACGTTGGAAATCTCTATTTACTTTAAATGTTCCAACACTCGTAAGGAATGTTACTGTAACGTATTTTAAATTAGACCTTTAGGGAGGCGATTACATGAGATACTTACCGCAGTGTATTTTTTTTTTTTGTAATATCTGTTTCTTGTTTTGTTATAAAATGCAGTAGATACGAAAATTGGAAAATCAAATATTTGACTTTACAGACGAAAATCTTAATTTTTAAGCAGTTTTTGTTATTTACTTCGTAATCTGTTTAATATATTCATGCACGTTACATATAAGTAGTTTGTGATACCTTAGGTTTATTTTAAATTACTTTGAATCGACTTACAATATAGGTAATGTTGCATACAACTTAGGGACAAAATTAAGAAATCAATCCAAGAAGTTGTATAGTTCTGCTTTTAAAGATTTTTTTTTCTTTATTTGCCCTGCAGCAACTATCGTAAAGAGAATTAGAACTTTAGATAAAATATTTTACTCAAAATTATAGCTCAGCGGAAGCAAAGTAGCTTTGTGGCATACCGAAATGCTGTATACAAGGTTTTTGCAATTAAAGATTGTTTAAAAATAATGTTTCAATTGTCTCAAAATTTATGTTTGAAATATTCCCACCAATCAGTCAACTTACTAATATCGTTCTGACTACTTTTAACCTTTGTATTTTTTTCCTTTATTAGGCACTAAACGCTTTCGACATGAAATGTCTTTTTTTTTAGAATGGCTCTTATCCTGCTGATATTTAAGTGAAAATTAGAGGTTTTCTTTTTTCAATGTTTCGTGAAGATGTGTGTTAAATATCATTTTCAAAAAAATATGGAATATTAAAATAAGAGGTTTGAAGATTCTCAAAAAAAAATTTGTCTATTTGTTAAGATTATTTAAACATTTTTGATTTAGTCCTTCGTTTGAAATATCCCTTACAATTAAAGTTTTACACGATACCCTGGCATGCTTTCCACTTTCCATTCGATGCAATTTTCGCCTTCCTCAACAGATCTTTTCTTAGTTGCATTGTATTATGGCAAAAATCTTCATTGATGTAAATTTGCTCTTTTCCTATGAAGCTGTCAGTTATTTTTAACTTCTGCTTGTAATGAAATAGTTTCACGACTACAGTTTTCTTTTTGTTAAGCACTCCATTTTTAAACTTTATTCCGATCCTATGTGCTCTTTCAACGTTCATGGTTTGATCCATGCCTAACTTATCTTTACCTAATGTTTTAATCTTTTCTTCTGTCTCTTACCAAGTTTCATTATCATTTTCTTCCACACCATTAAAATCTCATGTTATTTCGCCTGTTCCTGTCTTCTAAATCATCTAAATGATTATAGATAGTTAGTAAAATTATTAAAGACTTCTCGCTTAATCCTTGATTGTAAGGCCTGGGTTGCTGTAACCACCACTTTCATTTTTGCTGACCTGGTTTTCATATCTACCCATGTCATTGTTTTTTAAATTGTTTTGATTTTTTCTTTAACTCGTCAGTTTTTTAGCTTTCCTTTTGCAAATCTTGAATTCTTTTATCTAACTTTCCAACATTCCCATCCATTACTTTAAAAATTTATCTTCGTGCATTTTCGTAAGTTCTTTAACTTGATCAAACGTAAAGCTACTTTAAAACTTATAATAAATAGTTTGTTGTAAAGCATATATCTTCGCGCCTAAATGTACAAGAGTTGAAAACTTGAATCATTTGAAACATTTTAAACAAAGTAATGTTGCAGTTTTCTTTTGCAGATACAACTATAAAATATTTTATCTAGAGTTCTAATTCTCTTTACGATAGTTACTGCAGGTTAAGTAAAGAAAAAAAAAAACGAAAACATCGTATAAACTAATCTTTTTGTTAGTATAAAAATCTTTTCAACTTTTTCTAGATATAAAAAAACTTGAAAAAAGTTGCGTTCTATACAGTATACTTTTTCTTGTTTATCCTTGTTAATTCTAACTATTTTATAAATATTACACCATCAGGTAAAACGCTTTGAAATTTTGCTTTAGTAATAGTTTTGCCTAACGAGTTTTTTCCTTGGCAAATACTGCGAATAGTAGGCAATTTGATTTAGTTTTATTGAGGTTTAAACTTGTTTTTAAGGAATTGTTAGGGGATATTTCCAAACAGGTGTGTACTGAAAAAGATCTTAATATCTTAAAGAAAAAAAAAAAAGAAAAAAAAAGAAAACGTTCTGCTTTCAGTTTCGAATTCCTCACTAAATTTACTACAAAATTAAATTTTATTGGCTTCATTTTTCAACTATAAAAATTGAAAATATCTTGATCAGCAATAAATTTCGGATGGAAAGTGGGATCACATAATATATTTTTGATTTGTACAAATAAAACGTGTTTCATATTTCATATTTTAGCCAAAATAGCGGCAAAGAAATTATGTACCTAAGGAAGTTTTTTTTTTTTTTTTTTTTTTTTTTTTTTTTTTTTTTAAGACAGGGGTCTAAGCTAATAAGATTTGAACTCAAACCTTCTATTAAAAAAAGTGCATACGGGATGGTCAAGTCCCGTACTATATGGTTTTAGAACGTAAAAAATATGAAATTTGTGATGGATTTAATTAGCCTACGACTATCTTAAAGTTAACTAATCCTACCACTTTAGTCCTTCGCACACCTTTCGCTACACAGCTAAGGCAAAAAAATAAAAACAGTGAAATTACCAAATAAATATTATATTTTACAGCACAAGTTAACATTTCGTTTGCAATGGCAGATAATTATTACGAATTAAGGAAAAGTTCTGCTTATTTACGCTTTGTTAGAATTTATCGTTTATTTACATCGTGCATTTTAAGTCTTTAGTAAGCATCTTTACATTTTGCTTAAGCTTTGTTTACAAAGAAATATTCATTAACCTTGTAGTTCATTCCATGTTGAAACTTAAATCCAAGAAAAAGCTCAACGGTTTTGAAACAGACTTATGTTTAGCTGATATTTTTTTTAAAGAATAAAAGGTAGTCTACTAAAACTTATTTCGGGCTTAATAAATACACAGGTAATTCGCACTGCAGAAGTTTCGGTATTATTATTTTTCAAGTATCTAGAGGTTATTCAAGGTCTCAAAACCTGAACGAACGTTAAACATGATATATATTCACGTAAGATACGTGCAAAAAAACTTATAGAAGTAAAATGATGTTAATAAAATGCTATCAACTGCAATAAATAAGTTTAAAAAAATCTATTTTTGTTATAGCTACTAGAGATTTTAAAAGTCAAAGAAAATTTTATTTAGCTCTATATTTTTTATATAAATTTTCATGCGAATCTTGTAGTTGTGATACAAAGAGTAATAACACTCAAGCTGCGGAACGAAGCGTTGTAGCGCTAATTTTGGATAAATCTAATCGTACATGGTTTAGTACTTTGGACATTTCAAAAGGTTTATTTTTTTGATTGACCACCTTCTTCTAATAAAGATTTTAAACATTTATATTACTTTAATTTAACCTTAGAGACATATTTTTAGTTTATAGGATTACTAAATTGGTTTATAGATGTTTCATATTTTGTCTTACCTTCCCATTTCTTTATTGATAATATTTCAACAGCAGAGAATAATTCAATCGAGACAATAAAACATCATCAATTTAGATCTCTTTTTCGTGTGTGAAAATACTTTGTGTCTATTGCTGTTTTTTGTACGTAAATATTATCGCAGGAAGAGTGTTTTGTAATGACTGCTGGATATTAAAAAACAAGTTTTCACTCATTTCAAGGAAATAATATTACAAAGTTATAAGAAAAGGAATACTCAACAATACTTTTTGATATATAATATAAGAAAAAGGATATCAATAATTTCGAACTATAATAAAACATACAAGTATTGCCAACTATAATTAGTATAAATGTTTATTTATAAAAAAGGCTTAGTTTTAAAAAATTGGAACTAAATCCTATTTTAGTAATGATCAAATAATCTCTATATAACCTCTAAAAGATTTTTAGAGGTTATACAGAGATTTTCAAAGTCATTGAAAATGTGGGTCAATATAACTACTGGCAGACTCGTATTGCAAACCATTAAAGTTTCTATTTCTTTGATTTTGGCAATCACAATAATAATGATGTCATTAAGAGGAGTTTTTGTTTTTAACTTAGTTAGCTATGTTTGTTAGCATCTTGGATTATAATGTAAAAATGTATGTTTGAAATGTATAGCTATCTAGTACTAGTAGCCTGTTTGTTTTCTTTTGTCTTTTACATTTCATATGGTCAGCAGACTTTCATAAAATTTAAGATGAAGATAATGACTTAATAGCTGATCATATAAAAAGGTATACAAACTAACCTACACTGCTTTATACCCTCGTAGCAATAAACAAAATGTGCTTTGCGCTGTGGCCTTAACAATAAAAGAGATAAGTATATGTTCCAGAGATACAAGGTTTAACAGGGTTTTTAACAACCTATGATAAATACATGGTGTACAATATCTAATTCCCAAGAAAATTTTTCACCTAATATTCTAGGAAGTGCTGCTGTTGCTTTTACGACAGCACAAGTTGATAACCAAGCATATATCTTTACGCTTAAATGTAAAAAAAAAAATAAAACTTTAATCACCTTAAAACATTTTAAAAGACGTATTGTGATGCTTGAGTGCAAATCTATATTTCGCAGGGTGAGTCATAACCTTTTACGCAAGGCTCATAAATTTATTTGTGATTCCGTTTTCAAGTTTCATAAAGAAATACTGGAAATCAAATTTTACTCTAAAAGGAGGGTTTTTGTCACAAATACAAGCCAAGGAAAAATAATCCCTAAGGGAGCTAAAGATATGCTCACCTGCGAAAATCATAATAATTTTGACACAGTATATATATAATTTGAAGAATGCGCAAAATATACATACTGTCATCATCGATGGCTATCGTTGATGACAGGTCAAGAGTTTTGTTGAAGACGATATCTATAATGTTCATGATTTGATATGAAATTGTTTCTCTGCATTACAAAAAAGTTATCAGATTTGGTTTTAGGGTGGTGCGATTCTAGCATGCAAATTTTGTACTGGTGCATAAGAAAATATACTATATGGAATTATGATAATTCCTATATGCGCTAGTAGCTTATGTAGTGGTAACATACAAAATTCCCATTCTTGTGGCCTGGGTTTGATTCCGGACTAGCTTATAGATTTTGTTTTACACTGAGCATTATATTTTACAATTTAACAATTTTAAACTTCGGCTTGCCAACAAGCTTGCCATGCTTTTGAAAACCTTTATTTATTGATTATATTTGGACATTTTATTTTTGTATGCAACGTTTTTGGGCAGAGATATTTTTGAAGTTTTATGTTTTTCAGAGAGGCTATTTTTGTTGGACGGTATTTTTACAGGATAAAATCTTATTTATTTCACTATTTGCAAGAATTTTAAACATGTTACAAATAATCATTTTCCACTATAGTTAGTTAAGTTGAAGTCAATCAATTTTTAAATTATTGGTGATAGATATATAATTTTCTTGTCCTATACATATAGGCATAATATATAATAGTATTATTAATAATAAAAATAGTAATAATTAAATATTATTTAGGTGTAAATAATTTTAATTGAAAATATTTTATGTACTCAATTTTTTTTCCAGAACATTTTTACTCGTTTTGTATTCAGATTTAATTTAATTTATTTTTCCTCAAAAAAACACTGCTACTATTTCTCAACCATTGTCTTATCTTTATTGTAAAATCGGATTAAATTATCACTTCTATATAATGCTATTTATTGATTAAAACTTCTCTGTTTTTTAATGTATTGTATAGTTTTAGCATTTTAAATGGTTTTCAAGGTATTTAGAATAGGTGAATAACAACAACAAAACACAGTCCTTCGTCTGTTAAGCACAGCTTCTGTTTACAAAAAACTTTTCTTTCCCAAATAATTGTTCGCATCAATTGCATAGAAACGAAATATTATGAAAACTATTTCTTCGGCTAAGAATACCAAGAAAAAGATCTGGTATTTAAGTAGGGGACATTTCTTACTCCTTAAACCAACTTTTTTTATGTTGATGCAACTGTTGGGAGTCTCCTCGATATTCTACTTTTCAAAGTTTCCGAGTTTTCCGACCATTCGATTTTGTCCTACGTTCAGAATTAAAAATGGGAATATATGAAAAAATCTCTATATGCATATAGTCACATTTCAAACTCGTTTGTGCGCGCTGAAAATTTATTTCAACATGAAGCAAATATCACATTGTTATCAATAAAAACGTTTGCCAATTATTGTAACATAAAAAAAAAAATCCGGTTTTACCGATATGGAGGACTTTTCTTACAGTTTTTGATATTTTTTTGTTATATTTTCTAGTTAGTATTATACAATACAAATGACTTAAACTATATTTTCCAATCAAATATTTAAATCAAACGTAAAAGAAACTTTTTCAAAATGTTGATTTGTGAAGCATGCCACAGGAATCTATTCTAGGGTCGCTGCTTATCAGTAGTGTGTAAATGATTATATCTCCTTATATGTTTCAACATGTAGACGCCTATTGCATTCTTTTTTTAAATTAAATAAGTACATTTGAAGATAGAAAAAGCGGATCAAATCCAGATTTTTAAACCTTTGTGATGTAGCTAAAATAATATAACTCAATTATACTTGAATGTAAACATCGAGAAGCGGAACTATCAGGAGTTACATATCAAGAAATTATAATCAAGCAACGTTTCTCCGTTAACTATCTAGGTTTCCTGCTGCACTAAAGCCTTAAAGGAGTTTTCATGGTACTCAAGTTTATCCATAAAATTAAATTTCAAACTATAGTTTTCATAGAACAATGTTTTTTCCACAGATAAATATCGATGAAAGGAAACAACATAATTAAAACAATTTTAGAGAAAGTTTCAAGGACAAAATCAAATTTCTTTTCTGGTTGCATTACTTCTAAACTTCAGAAAGGTCAGAAGTTTTATAACTCACGGAAATATTAAAATATATA
>JAUZNK010003554.1:0-10861 GCA_035046665.1 Euphysa ruthae | reverse complement strand
CACCATCGAATTTTGGGCAACATATTACAACAGGATTTAGATGGTGTATGTCTGTCTTCGTCCTGTGTCCCAAATTCGTAATATATATATGTATCTATAAAAAAAAAAATAAAAAAATATATATATGATTTTTTAATGTGGGACCAACAAATAGTTTTATAACTACTTTATTACAGAAAGATCAACGAGTTTGGTTCTGGTGTACTTAGAGTTCCAATTTGAGCTTATGGTAAAGAAAATAATTGGTTCCTTGGCGGGTTCGAACCCACAGCTCAAATATCCGTAGACTATTATCATATCCGCTCGGCCAGACATGAATATAAAGCTCTTTTACTTTGTAATTATGTGTTCCCCAATAATTTCACGACAATTTCCTTTTGTATTACATTTAGCATATGCAAAAGCGTTGGAAAGATTACTTTTTGATTGTTTCTTAGTCGAAAAATCTCAACATTTACCTGAAGAAGTAGTTAAAGCATGCTCAGATACATTCATCCTAGATTCAGTGTCACGCATTGCCGAAATCATACGAAGATCGATATCGATAAAAAAATTTGATAAGAAAAGAATATTTTGGAAAAAAACCACAGTTTTGGATAACGTATTAGGATATGATGTATAATCAACACAAAGTTCACATTACAGTTCAAGAAAACGATTTTAAAACTAGGTTAAATGCCGGTGCTTTTTTTATTCCACACTACTTTACGATGAAGCAACAAGATACGGCTTATACTATTGCCACTGTATTAATTAAATTTATGAGGTTTACTCTGTTTTCAAACGTGTCTTAAAAGATAGAGGAATGTTGGTTCCAGCACAATACCAATACCCAATAAAAACTACAATCGTTCAAAATTTTAAAAAAGCCATCAATAAAGATATCAAGTCTACAGCTGAAAAAAAAAATGCAGCTGTGATGATATGGTTATTGAACCAATCATAACAGGCACGAAACACATCATCCCTAAAAGAAATATGTGGATTGGAAACATCTTTAGATGTATCTGGCAAATCTTGTCTTCCAACACAAATTTGTCAATCTGAGCAATACACATACGGTATTGTACCTATATTACAAGAAGAATATATCTATCCGTTCTATGCGACTTTAAGTAAGTCTTCTTCTAAGTCTTCCAAGGTAAGCTATGGAATTCGTGTTGATGAAAATATTTGTAAAGAAAGGTAACGATTTAGCTAAGAAGTTCTATAGCGAACGACTGCTGACCTTAACTGATAGTTTTTAGACACAATACTCCAAAACATCGATAAAGCATTTCTGCCAACAATGAAACGAATCGAGGTAAAGAAAGGAAGCTCAAAGAAACCCGTAGAAGTAAACAGGGATATTTTGAGAAGTGAGATGGTATGATAGAACTGTCAATTTCAAAGAAGCGTTAAAGTTTATCGGAAATTCCTTTGAGCATAAGTAATGTGATGATTCAATGCAGAAGACAAATTTAAGTGTAGTTACGAGTATAGTCCTTGGGTATTCTACTCTTGATATAATACCACATGAAAAATCAAACTCTACTTCAGTGTACATTGTTAGTATAACATTCTCCATTCTCCATCTGCAGATACTGAGTTAGAACTGATATGGAAAAGAAGTCAACCTAAAACTAATCTGGCTCGGTAAATCTATATTCCATATTGTCATAGAAAAATTTTATTTGGTTTCCATGCTTTTACTAATAATGACTATTTTTCACGCTTTTTTCGTAAAGGAAAGGAAAAATAAACAATATATCTTTCCATATTACTGCCGTGCTGTTCCGCTTTAAGCTTCTATCTCATGCGTAACAACACAATAAGTTATATTTGGAAACAAGCTATCACAAGTAAGATTTATTTACCACCAATTGAAGAATGCGGATGGAATTCACGTGGTGAAATCACCTGATCAAAAATGCACTTCCTAAACAAATTGATGAATTGAAGAATTTAAAATAGAAATCAATGACACCGATTATGAGTTTGAAACGAGTGAAACCGAAGAAGAATTATAGTTTTATCCCCTGAAATTTTGCAAAAAAAAATTTTGATTACAAAAACATTCACCTATATTTTATAACTTGATGAGACTCCAAGAGGCTTAAAAATAAAGCTTAGACAAAAATCTTTTTAAAATTATACACTAATATAATATATGGTGTGACATATTGATTTGGTACATTAAAAATACAATGATGTAACAAAAGAGTTGTTGACTTAAAATAACCTTTGTTAGGTTTAATCTTTAACTAGGTCAATACCCCTTGAAAAAATGATTTAAAAATATTTTTTTTTTAATTTATCATTCAAGTATAGCAAATCAATCGACAGCACTTTGTCAATTTATTATACTGAAGAAATAATTGCTACTTTACAAATCTACTGACATTTCTTATTTTGGGAAATTCAACACAAATACAACCGAAAAAAGACTAAAAAGCATACCTAGCTCCCATATTGACTGGACTATTTAGAACTTTTATTTTGCCTCGGCTACGCTTATATTCTTAGATACTGCAGCCGTTAAACATTGGCATTGCGCGAAATTGCATATAAAAATTAGTAACTTTATCAGTAAAGATGTTGTCTAACTTGTAAAAGTTCTTAAAAGCATTCATAATCATTTACGGAGTATGTCAGACTCCGTATTTTTAAAACACGGACTCATTATTTTCCCGTATTCCAAACACTTTTTTTTATAAGAAAAACGTTTATGAAAAGGACCATTTTATCAAATAAGGGTGCATCCATAGAAAATGCTGTTAATGACATAATACAGTATAGTTTTTTATAACAAAATAAAAATAAAGATATTCAGTCTTCAACTTGTGTGCATCATCAGGAAAATCGAAAATATTTCTTTCTTTGAGCTCTATATCATTTGGAGTATCTTCATAGTAAAACATATGCATATATATTCTCCATATCTTTGTCAGAAGATTAAAATTTAAGTTTACAAATTCAAAAGATTAACAAAGACAGCGTAACGTTTTAAACAGTTTCTGTCAGAAGGAATTAGGAAAATTTTAAGAAATCTCAGCTTTATTCATTCTCCGAGGTAATTTAAGAAAACTGAAGCTCAGCCATAAATATCATTTTCTTATAAAAAAACACTGATAGTTGCTAACCACAATCATGCGCACATCATATGAGACTTTCATCAAGTTCTAGCACAAACTCACTTTTGACGCATGTTGTAAAAGTGATTTTCTTCACCAAAATCGCAAAAATCATAACAGCCCAAAGTGAGCATGTACTTCTCACTTTCATCCCTTAGACCCTGCTGAGATTTTTTTTTCTTCTAAGTCTATAAGCCTATTAACAAAAAAATTAACCTAAAGTTAAATATACCAAGGGCGGTGTATCCATGTTTTTAACTGCTTGTGCTATTTTTTTTCAACTAATAAGGAGTCGTAATGGCGTACAATTCTCAGTATATTTTGACTATAACTGCAGATATCAATTCTCATCAATGAAATATGTGAACAGTATGATGAAACAAACAACAGGAAAGTGTCAGAAAACAAAACCACAAGATGTTGTTAGCATCAGAGATTAACAGCTTTTTTAAAAAGTGCAAACTTACCTAAGGTGGATTCTCTATAATTAAATTGCAAAAAAAAAAAAAATGAAAAAATTGGAATATGGATAATCATACCTCTATCTTACTCAAAATTTATCGTACTTACCGATTTCTGCAGTTATTTTTCGCTAAAGTAAATATTTTTGGAACTATGGACGCTTTCCTGACTTTATGTAGAAAAAATTATTTGAAAAATTGAATTATTTTCTTCATATTTGTTTTATTCATCTACCCTTGTTGGAAAAGAGTCTAATCAGCGTTCAAAGTGGTTTTAAGCCTAAAAGAAGATGCCAATGGTCTGTATTTAACACATTTGGTATTTCAAAGCATAGCCATTTAAATCGATATTGTTTGAAATACCAAATGTTTACTTATTAAAAAGTGAACTGAACTGTGAATGATATGTGTTGAAAATGGATAAAAAGCAAGAAAGAAAACGAGGAAAGGGTAACTCAGGGCATTGTACCAAGCAAAAAAGTAAATGAGTTTATAGTAAGAAGAAAAGAAATCCAAATAATGCAAAGAAGCTGGCACACAAAGATTTGATTGTCGAAAGCATTTAACAACAAATTGTTGACAATGACGCTGGACTACCAGAACCCATTGAAACCTCTTTTACAGTGCTTCTAAAGCGATAGACATTGAAAGTGATAACTTACCAAACATACTTGGATTTAGACTGCTTGATATGACAATCTTATCAAACGTTTTGTCATAGCTAGCCTGCCCAAGCTGTTCGAGTATCGGCACATTTTCCATAACCGATTTGTTTGGGAAAAAAAAGGTCTTTACCGATATCTTCAGATAAGTTGCAAAGATTTTCCATTCCTCCGTGGTTTTTACACCTCTCATGAGGTAGATTCTAGTAAGGATGAAAGAAGCGCAGGTATGGAGACAATGGCAGTAAACGTGAGAGCGGTTTATGGTTTTCGTAGTATTGGGATCGGACACACGCAGTAAAAAATGTTATGCGGTTATTTTAACATGCGTCGACTTCTAACAAAATTAAGCTATGAGCATATTTAAAATAAAATCAACATATATAACCCTTTTTAGCCCTTTTTTACCAATTTTTGAAAAAAGTATTAAAACTCAAGGGTATCTTTTGTTTTCTGTACAACAAATTAAAAAAAGACAAATCAGAAAGTTGTTTGCAAATACCAAAACTTGTGCGGATTTTTAATTTAGAGAACACGAGTAAAAACGAACAATAAAAAACAGGAAACGCTCTATGGTAAATTTTGCGTTCCGTTTCTTAAAAAAATTTTGCGTTTCTTAAAATAAACTTTTATTAGGAATTATTCCACATTAAAAATTTTGCTTTGTTTCTGTTACTTAGTAAATTTGGTGGAATTTTTATCAGCCTATATAGTCTTAATATGATTTAACTACTTCCATTAATAAATTCAAACTATTCATGTACAGAAATAACAGCCAGAAAACACTAACTTAATACAGTTACAGATTAGCAGGAAAGTACAAGTAAAAATTTCAAAATACCTTGTTTTTTGGTGTTTTTATTGAGCTTCAACTTTTCCTTTTTTTTTGTATTGGTAGTTCTTCAGTGTCAGTTTCCCCGACCTTAGAAAACTCCTAATCACCGCACAACTTCTTTTTGCCAAAAAATAATTTTAAAACCATGGATCTGACCATCGAGATATTTGTTTTTAAATTCAGCAAGAGCTCATAGAAGCTTTATTCAATGGGTATATTTTTTGTACAAAATGTTAGCTATCATTGAATGGTGGTTGGCATTATTTTATGCCAGGTTTTAAACAAAAACCACAAATATTTTTACCTTTTTAATCAAACCAAATTTGTTTTAAAATTTTTTACCGTATCTGAAACTGAAACTTTTACCAAAGGGAAGCATAACCAGCCATCTGATGATGTTTTCAGATTGTTATATGATCTTAAAAAGTTCATACACTTGTTAAACCATCTCGCAACTTTGTTTTTTATCTACACAAAGGGAATCGTTTTTTCCTCTTCTTGATCTGCTTCCTGACATACAGCTCGATACCAAGGCATTTTTAAATTTAAAGTCTTTTTTTAAGAAATTAATTTACTGGCCATTCATCACAAAATAAATTGTTGCTGAGGACAGTATCTTGAGCCCATAAAATATAAACAGATATACCCTGCCAATCAAAACGCTATTTCAAATAAATTATGTTGGCTTTTCGTACCCAAATAAGTTAATTCATATATATACAATGGCCCTGAAGGGTCATAAATACTTTTATATTATAAATAAACATTTCTTTGTTTTATGTGCATTGTGTGTATGTTTCTTATGCTTATTTTAGATTAAAGTAAATCATTTAGAAACTAATTAAGTACTTATAAATAACAAAATGTATTAAAAATAAGGAATTTAATCTTTTTAAAATGAAGTAAAATAGTGACCCTTCAGGGCCATCGTATGTATAATGTAATGATTTAAGTTCACCTCAATAGAAAAACAGGCATAACTTCAAGTACTTCTTCCATACTGGTATAAATTAAAGAAAGATCACTTTCAAATTGAGTTTTGTAACTTAAATTCCTTCTGTTAACTATACTTTTACTAGTAAAAATACATTTTAATGTTAAGAAAACATAAAACTAACATATCTTTTTACTTTTAGACATATTCTATGTATGCCCGAGTATACTCAATTTATTTTGAAAAATGTTGGGCAGAAATAGCAGGTTCGAGAAAAAAACAAAACTCAATTTCACAGAAATTGCGTAAAAAAATTAGGTAAAAATATATTCGACGAGATAATTAAAAACTATAAGCAAAGTAAATTTGTGAGATAAAATTTTACATTGTTTACTAATATAAAATTATTGGTAATAATTTATTAAGAGACCTCGTTGTTTCTTCATTTTATGTAACATTGGAATAACAACATATCCCCTGCGCTCGGTTAGACATACACACTTTACCGTAAATTCAGTTTTATGTACAGATCTTCGTTGTGAACTCCTGTTGTAATTGTGTGTTCGCAAAAGCACTATATTAAAGTCTTTAGATGAGCTGGTTGATCAAAGAAATTATCTAAATATCTATACTTGGATACAACATAGGTGTAATATACAGCAGGCCATTTTTGAACAATAAATACAAAAGATGAATCAGGAAAAAAAAACAACGATCTTTTCTGTGAGATGATATGTTACATTGAACATTTTTTGAAAAAAGTTTTCCAAAATGACTCTCAAATTTCTAACAAACTTCTAAAGACGCTGCAAAAAGTTCTCAAATGGAAAACTTGATATGACATTAAAACTTGTTTTGAAACGTTTACAACCTCCATGTAAGTTTAATAGGCTATGGGCACTATAAACTGTGAATACATTTGAGTATATTTTCTTGCATGTATTAAAAAAAACTTTACTTGAGCTCAGTAGAATAACCCAAATAATAGGTTCGTATTTTGTAAGTCTCTTCACTTAAAACACCGCGTAGTGCTACTAAACCTTTATAAAGTATGAACTGTAGTAACTCAGTAGCTTTCCAACGATCCAATTTAGATAAAGATTTTAGCTACTGAGCAAACTCACTTGGTAAGCAACTGTTAAATGACGTTAAAGCATCAGATATTTTCATCGCTTGCCTTGCAGATATTCTTCTACCAGGACCTTTCTTCAATTAAGCATACGCCGAACTACACCTTAAAACACCAAGTGCATATAAATCTAAAATCTTAAATCTAAAACAAATGAATTAATGCATACTAATTTGGCTGTAACCAATGGTGGTATGGCTTTCTGGTGACCGATATAACTAAAATTATCAAAATATTTATTCTCAATTCAAACTCATTCTCTTCATTAAAAAATACCCGACCATCATGTGCCCCATAGATACAACACCGCTCACATGAGTTGAATCCAGTATTGTTAACTGTACACTTTAAAAAGGCCCTTGCTGGAGCCTTACACAAAAATGCTTTAATCTTAATAACATACATGTTTTCTTGAAATTCAATGCAATTTAATTGAAGTCCAATTGTTTCAGTTATAAAATCTTGAAGGCAGTCATTAACATCATTAGGTATTTTGTTTCCGTAAAATTAAATAACAATAAAAAAAGTCTGGACAACCAAGTGATGCTAAAATAGACCAAAGCTGCATACTCGAAGATTTAAAGAGTGGAACGCCATCCTATTTTGAATTTTAAACTAATAACATTTCCATCAAAAAAATGGATGTTCAGAAAAAATTTGTTTAAGACCATTAGCAACTCCAGAGTAAGCATAGTCTCTACCACATTTTTAGAGTAGCCAGAAATTATACTTGGCGTTTTCAATAACACGCGTGCATCTTTTCGAAGATCTAGAGCAACATCCTGAATAATAACTAAAAGTTCATTTACTTATGACCTACTCCAATGATTAGTGGAAGCACAGCCGGCTAATCTTAATGCCAGTTCAGATTGGGGTAAATCTTCATTTTCTACTTCCGAATTGCTTTTAAAACTGGAATAGTTGTTACTAGAGTAACTCGAATTACTTATAATTCAATCTCATGATCTGTCTCTTAATCTATAGCTGCCTGGACGTTCTCACCATTATTATTTTCTTCCAAACTAATATCACTAACATCTGCAATCTTAAGTTCTATTTCAGTTGAACTAATAAATTTCATAACTTTATTTCTAACTGGTTTCTATTTGCTTGTATAATTAGAGTTAGACATTTCTATTTTGACTATAAAAGCTAATACTTCAAATTTATTTAGGCAGTAACTTAAACAGGATTTATACTTTAATTAAAAAACAACATGTTATTAGCATATAGAAACAAACATATATGACCCTACCAAAATTTTTTCAAAGCCTGTAAATACTTTCAAAGATATAGAGGGAAATGGATGAAAATTTCCAGGGCCGATTTTTCATGATTCCTAAAGCTAAAAGACAAGAGCTGGTCTGATTTTCAGGGGTTATTTATTTATTTACCATAATGAGGTAGATCAGCGTAAGTCAAACTTATTTAAAGATGATTACGGTAAATAACCGCTCAGCCAGTTAAGTTCATACATCCCAATATTAAATTCTAGGTGTTTCAAAAGTAACAACGTATTTTTTTTAACGTAGGGCAAACAAATGGTTTTCGAGCTAATTTATTACAGAATATGTTTGGTTCTGGTGTACCGAGAGCTGCCATTTGAGCTGACGGTGTAAAGAAAATCAATAATTCGCTTCTCTAGAATTCAGAGACCAATGCCTACCTCTGCTCGGCCAGACAAAGAATACTGTTCAAGATGAAATTCCAGACTGGAAAAATGTTTTGTCTGCGAATACAAAACGTTTTGCTCTAAACGTTTACCAAACAAAGGAATGGATTCGATTGTGGGATGTCTTGTGTTATTTATTTTTATCGTAAGCTATAGTTACTTCTAATTTACAACCCTAAAAATACGCAATATTCTTAAATGGTGCTCTGACGCTTTAGGTCTATATTTACAATTACTTATAAATTTTCTTGAATATGAACGTAATTTTGATACCAGTCATGCTGTTAATATTCAATTAAATATTCGATACAAATAAACGGTATAAGGTGTCGAGACGTCAATACAAAGTGATAAAATAACTGTTTAATAGACATATACGAATATGTATACTTTGTATTAATTCAAAATTGAGTAAGTATTCTTTATTTAATGTGGGTACAGGGCACATAGCATTTATATTGGTTTACACCAAGAACTAGTAAAATAATACATATAACTAATGTTAATAAACTGAACAATATAACATGTTAGCAGATTATGGACCTGATCCGGGTACTTTGCCTTTGTTTGTTTTAGTTTACTCCTGTCCTTTTTGATTGATAAAATCTCAGTCACCGTTTCGAATTTTAAATGAAAAAAAAATATATTTTTTCGAAATTTTCAATTTTGAAAATTTTCGAAAATTTCCAAAAATTTGAAAAAAAAATAATTAATTAAATTCAACTTTTTCGAAAATTTTATTTTCTATGACTCTACCTGGGTTGATCCGATCTCCATACATACACACAGACAGATAATTAAAAGATAATTAACTTAAAAAAGAAAAATTTTTATTCGGTATGATATAATTTAACAATTTCAACTCTGCATTGTCAATAATTTTTTTTTGTCTAAGAGATTTTTTAAAACAACGCTTAAATGATAAACAAAATGTTCATACACTTAAAGATGATGTTCCGTTGGTGGATAGATACGATGTTATTAATTCAAAAAATAAATATTCCATTTGTATAAACATTATAATCCTATTTACAGGCTCATACAAAGTAAAAGATTGGTTTTACGTACACACACAATAAAGAACTAGGTTAGGTTTAAGTGTAAGTTGTATTTAGGGTTAGGGTATCAATGCAGCCAATAGTTTACATGACTACGTATTGGCATATTAACGTATCAAGTAAAACCAGTACTTCCAGTACTTAGATATAACAGTAATTAAGTTGGTATTTGTGGGGTTAAACAGGTTTTACATCGCCAGTTAGATATGATTTAGCATTTCTTATATACATATATCTATTAGTTATAGAAACTACGTATCTGCTGTTGAATTGTGGAACTTCTCCATATTTTATCTCTTCCAGCACTGACTGAAGGAAATAATCAATATATAGAATGGATGACTAGCAAACTGCACTCAGATCAGTGGCATGAAAATGTCTGTTGATTATTTGTTAGGAAAAACGTAATCAAATACTAATTTATTTGGTTAAAAGAATAGAAGTAGAGAAGTTAGTTATTTATAAGGCTAAAAAATAGTTCGAGACATCGACCATAACTAAAACTGCATTTATGGACAAAATATCCCTTTAACACACACAACTAACCCTTTCTACTTTAAGTACAGGATGAAATAAGCAAAGAACCTTCAGTTAGTTCAGATATGTGTATATGTGCAGATTAATGTTTGCGTGCTAAAGGGCTTTTGTAATTAGTATTATACATTAATTCTCCTTTTTTCTCTATCTTTTTTTTGCAATGTTTTTTTCCAGATATGTGTCTTTGTATATATAAAATCATAAGCCTGCTTTACCAATAATAACTATAAAAATAAACCGATTATAAAGTGGCGCTTTATTTTGCCGAGATCAACTCGCTTTTGCTCGAACAATAATTTGGTTCTAGCAATATTTATATATCAAAGTTTGGCATGTCTCACTTTTAAAAATTTTGCTAAGTTATTCGTCGGCAATAAGTGCCGAAAACTTCTTTTTGTTAAACAAACAACGTTTAAACGGCTTCAAACTCTTTAGATAACTCTCTAAAATTGACTACTGT
>JAUZNK010003553.1:0-10861 GCA_035046665.1 Euphysa ruthae | reverse complement strand
TTAAACTTTGGAATGGCAACTCGTGCAGCTTTACGTGCTTAAGATGTTTTTTTTTTTTTTTTTTTTTTTTTTGTATAAATTGTGTATTTTTATGTTTTGTAGTTTTGTTAAACAAACAAATAAATTTGTTAGTATTTAATTTATTAGACATGAAACTGTTTTATCTATAGGTTATTATACGTTCTAGTACTACGTTGTTAACTAACGTTGAATATACAGTTGAATTGAATTGAGTAATAAAACAATTAAGACAAAACGTAATAAACAAAGAAATCATGATTACCACATTAATGGATAACGTCAGGTTTGAATACAATAGCAGATTGGCAATCCACGCAAACATCCAACTCAAGTCAATAATATCTATCGACAAAGGTATTTCAAAAAATTATATAATTAAGTAATCCCAATATGGAATGTTTTGCATCAACAGCGATGAAAAACCTAGAAAATTATTATCTACACACAAACCTTGGTGCAAAGCAAAAATGCTCTGTACCGAAATTGGGAACACCTGTTCCCACCATTCTGTCTGATAGGAAGTTTCTAAATAAGGTTGAAATACAACCTGTAAACAGGGCAACCATTATTTCCCCGTTATAGCCAAGTCAACCTTCGTTGACCTTTGTACCCATTTCTTCTAGTATGAAGGTTTGGAACACTATCCTCCTGCGAAAAATTAACGAAGAAATTTATCAAAACAAGAGTTAGCCAGAAAAAAATTAGAGTTGTGTTTTTCCCCAAATTTAATGTCCTCCAATTCGCCTAATTGAAATCCTGTAAATTCCACCTAGCTTATGTACATTAAGGTCTTTGTATTGTTCAGGAAGGTAATGAATGTTTTCTTGATTCTACGCTTTGTTGCTCTAGATTTGTTGTTTTTATTTAACTAAGAAGAACTTTCCATGTAAAAGAACCTTTTTATGATAAAACTGTTCTCGTGGTGTATCTTCTCAAGGGTGCGTCCGCCCTGAAATAGATATAGTGTGCCAAGGTATTCTTTTATTTTCAGAACATTTAAATGATTTCAGAAAATTAAAAACATTTTCTATAAAACCCAATAAGCCATGGCCTTACTTTCTCAAGCAAAATGATGCAAATTCTGAATTAATCAGCAACATTCCGGTTTGGTATCTCTTTTTAAAGCCAAATGCAACTTTGTCATGGAAATATGACAGACAAATACCAGTTTAAAAGTCTTCATTAAATTTTTTAAATGATTTTCTATTCTCCAATTGATTTCCATGTATCAATATCAAAAATATTGGATTATATTTATCAGGAAAAAGTGATCTTTAGTTTTTTGGAAAATCTGCAGTCTCTAACTAGAAAATTTAAAATTTGTGTAAATTGTTTTACAATACCACACGCAAATGATATGTCGTTAAACCCTGGTGATTTAATTGATTTTAATTGTTGACTATGTTTTTCACTACATCCTCAGTTACCCTTGATAAGCCTGAAAACTCTGAAATATTAAGGTGTCATCAAGTTTTTTTATTGTTATAAATATGTGACGTTCATAGAAGACGCTGTAAAAGGGTTAAAAAAAGAATTTTATTAAAAATATCAGTGATTTGCAAATGATAAAAAAAAGAGTTGTTACTTTGGCAAAATTTGTATTTCAAAGATATATTTTATCTTATTTCTTAACTGCCGGTGCTCTTGTGAAGGGTTTTCATCACAGCATTACACAAGCCATGAATTGGATCCAATACCCAAAATTATATTATAAATTTGTGAAAAATTAGTACACTTGTTTTTAAAAATAGAGAAAAAAGACATATTAGAGAGAATATGAATAACAAATTCCAAAGTCTTAACCTGTCTTAACCTAATTCTCATCAGAAATTTTGATGCAATATAATCAAAATGAGAATAAAAAAAAAAAAATAGTTTTTTGTTTCTGGGTTCGGATTGGTGCTTGAAATATTTTCATGTTGGACGAAATTAAAAATGGTGGAAGATAAGCAATTTTAAATATTGTAATGTTTAATGTTTAGGAACCAGAAAAATGTTTTAAAAACCAACCTAAAAAGAAAAAAAAATCGTTAACAGATTTGGAGCCTCGATCTTTATCAGAAAGTGAAAGGCAAGATATTTATGACTTAGATCAGAAACCTATTTATTACATAAATGTTTTAAAAAATTCTAAAAGCATACATAAAGATAAAAACGAACTCAAGTCACAGCTACCACAACAAGAAGTGATATAAATGGTTTTCACGCACATGTAACTTTTATGGGAAGTAAAACATGAAGAGACACGTTTTTTTATTGGAAGCCGTCTTTTATATATAACATTGTGTAAAAATTCAAAAATAATCGTACATCTAATAAATATTAAGTTTATAGTAATAAAAAACTCAAACGCTATCAAAAATCGACTAAAGACTGTTTGTTTCTGCAGTGTTTGAATAACGCTTCAATAACCCGGTGATATGTTGAGCATTTTATGATAATGTCTAAAACAAACAAACGAAAGCGAAAGTTATAGTTATTTTACATATCTAGGCGATTAAATTTCTTGCAAAGTTTTTGCTTTTTATAAATTATCATAATTTTTTATGACTTTTAAACCCCTTAATCGTTATAATTATATTAATAAATATATTTATTTTTGTAAATAAGCAATATAATCATAATATAATTATTTAAGTTATATATTTGTTCGCTGTCTTGAAAATGAGAAATTTCTAACTTCTTTTTTTAGCAAATCTTTGAACAGTTTATTAATTAATTATTTAATAACTTTGCCGAAAACTAATCGCCTTAAATTATTTTCTGAGTCACTGATTGAAAATTTAAAGTGAATAAGGAAATGTAATTAACATAACACATGTAATTAACATAACACGTGTAATTAACATAGCACATGTAATTAATTAGCATAGCACATTTAATTAACATATTAAACGTAATAAGAGTGTGCGTATTTGATGGATGAGAGTAAAACTTTAAACCAGGAGTGCCCATCTAACAACACGCATTGGTTGCCTTGTAAAATTGATTACAACGATAAATTACTTGATGGAGACAAAAATGAAAAAGAAATTGCGTATATAGATAAACAAGATAAGCAAGAAAGAGATAAACCAAAAGTAATTAGCAATGTTGAGGGTAGAAACGAAAAAAGATTAAAAAATAAAAATTTTGATGATAAAGAAGAAATAAACAATGAAACTTTCGAGCAAGAACTAACTGTAGAAGAAAAGATATTACGTCGAAAGATTATCGGAATATTGATATGCGTCAATGCTATAGCTTTTCTCGGTTCTTTTTCATATTGGATGCAGAGTGGAGTTTTGCCTTATCTTACTAGAAACCTTAAAATGAATCCTCAAGTGTTTGGTTACATGCAGTCAACATTTGCTTTTTACCAGCTTATAGGGTCACCGGTGTTTGGTAGGATGGGTGATGTTTTCGGCTGCCGTGTGTGTCTAGTTCTATCAGAGATATCATCTGCAGTCGCTTACGGTTCTCTTGCTTTTTCTACAAACATCGCTATGCTATTTTTGTCTCGTGTACCGGCTGTTTTTATGCACAATTTGCAAGGCTCTTACATGATAATAACAGACTGTACTCTTCCTAAACAAAGAGCAAATATCATGGGAAAATTAGGAGTGTCACATGGGCTAGGTAAAGCATACACTTTTTAAATTTGTTAGCTTAAACATATCTTTTTACAAAATATATAATTTCAGGGTTGGTTGAGAAGATATAATAGGAATAAATCTGTATGAGTGGATATTTTGCACTTCCATTGTAGATGTGATTAATGTTTAACGCAAAATAATTGTTTTCTATAGTTAGGAAATTTGAAATTTGAATCACATCTCATCATATTCTATTTTTTTTTTTTTTTTTTTTTTAATATAAATGTTAGAAATAGTGGCACAAAGTTACTCTATTTTTGTATTGCACGAGTATAGAAATCAAATAAATGAAATTGGCCTTTGATTTATTTACTATAAAATCGCTATTATAATAAGATAACTTTTAATGACAATTAAAACTTACAATAACTATTCAAGATTGTAAACTTTTTGTAATTAGAACCTTCACTCGTTGGAATTATTTATCAAAACAACAAAGATGTTAAAAGTTGCCTTCGAATGTCATACAAAACAGTTCGTCATTGAGTGTAAAAAATAGAAGTAAAAGTAAAATAAGCCTATTTTTATTTTCAACGCGGTGCCAAAAAATAATTTTCGAAATAATTTATTAATTAATAATTTATAATTTATTACAGAAGGATCCACCGGTTTGGTGTAATCAGAGCTCCCGTTTGAGCTTACGGTAAAAAAAATCATTGGTTCTGAGGTGGATGCCAACCCACAGCTCTAGGATCCGGAGAGCAATGCCTTATCGCTTAGACAACCACCAAAATTATATGTTAGTGACTCCAACATCCTAGCTGGATAAAACTAACTTGTATCCAGTGTTGATTTTTTTTGCTAGTATCATAACAGATGTAAAGAGTAGCTACTTTCTTGCAGTATGTTTCGACATAAAATAGGAAGAAATTTAAAAACAGATTATTTTTTCAACATATGTGATATTATATTTGCTTTGGAGGCCCGGCTTAGATATGCTTAACCAATCAGCCATCCTAGCTCTTCAACCAATGTTAAATTATCCAGCTATGCTATACACGTCAACAATACAAGTCAACAATACAAGTGAACTATACACGTTAACTATACACGTCAACTATACACTACAGGAGCAGGAGGATCAACATCCAAATATGAAATGATCGTATAGAAATTAACCAATGAAAATCTACGATGTTGCCCTGCTGGCCTATTAACAAATTTTGTGTGGAGAGCGATCAAAATTTTTATATGAGCTGTTTTAAATCTTTTGTATTATTTCTAAATTTTCCTCAAGTTTTTAGTTTATTTGTTGTTGAAATATTCACACAGCTCATATTAACAACGTTTTAACTAACTTTTCGTCATATATTTTCCAGAAATTTAAATGGTACGCTATGTCAAGAGCAGGCTCTTATATTAAAATTAATGACAACTCTTACTTAGGGTAAAAAGTGTATTTAAACAAAAGCTTTTTGCTTTATTTTACTTTGATTTCAGGTATGATAGTCGGTTCAATTCTCGGTGGTGTTGTAACGGAAATTTATGGCGAGAGCTCTACTGCTATTTTAGCCAGTTGTGGAAGTATTCTCTGTTCAGTTCTTGTTTGCATATTTATTCCAGATGATACAAAATCTATAAGACGTCAGCTTGAAAACATCACAGAACTTCCACCTGAACAATCGTTAGGCGCAACTCTAGGAATTAAAGAAATTTTTGCTATTTTGAAAATGAAGATGATTCGATATTTGTTACTTATCAAAATTACGTCAGCTTTTCCATTCGCATTAGTTTACTCAATGTTCTCAATGGCTATCATGGATTTCTATAACCAAGGACCACGTGTTAATGGAATTGTTCTCGCTTATCTTGGCTCACTTAGTATACTAATACAAGGTGTGCTAATTGGTTTATTGACTGCACGCTTTGCAGATCCAGTTCTAGTTAAAGTAGCAATGTCTTTAAATACAGTTGGATATTTATTTTTGATAGTAGCAGAAAATGTGTATGCGCTATGTATCACACTATTACCAATGGCAATTGGTGGAACTGTTTCTCATATCATAATAACAGCAGCCATTACAAAGGTTGTACCAATAGATGATACAGGGTCAGCCCTAGGCTTAACGCTCTCGTGCCACGCCCTTATTCGTTCAATTGCACCCACAGCTGGTGGGTTTTTATTTACAATGTTCGGTTGGCCATTTTTTGGGGTCATCGGATACGTAATTCATTTGTTTTTAGTAGGATTTATCGTACTGGCTGGAAAGGATTCTTATATTGATAAATAAACTACTAAAAATAACATTTATTATTTTATTTTGATAATATATAATTATTTATTTTGAAAAAATAGACCCCGAAAAATTTTATTCAGCTCTCTTAGCATTTTTATCGAATCATAGGATAAAGTAAAAATTTCAAATAATATTTTGCGAAGAATATTATACTATTTTGTTACATTTATATTAATGAATACTTTGATTAGTATATAAGAACAATACCTTCATTTTGTTTTTCATACGTGTATGTAAACTCCTGCTTCTCAATTAAGAATTTGAAAATCATTCAAGGACTTTTTCGATTCTTCAAGCTGGGCAAATCTGAGACAGCACCTTGTAAATTATACTTTCTGGGCTATTAATAGTTTTATAAAGTAATATTATTTTTTGTTTTCTATAGTTCATGTTTACATTATGATATATATCATTAATCTATTTTGTTAAATTTTAAAATTGCTATTATGTCATTTTCTACATCTACTGTGTATTGTGTAGCGGTGTACTGCTTGTTCTATTATGTCATTTTCTAGTTCTACTGTGTAGCGGGATATTGCTTGTTCTATTATGTTATTTTCTATTTCTTCTGTGTATTGTGTAGCGGGATATATATATAGAAGAACCAATCGGCAACATGAAATTCAGTGCAAACATTTCTATGCATTTTGATTTTCTCGAGCTTCGTGTTTTGATAGAATGTTGAATAACTTTTCATCACAGTAGAAAATTTTGTTTTCCCATAAAATTCTCATCTTTAACACGGCGGGCAATATTAGACACCAAATTAAACCAATAGATTTATACAGTGTAAATTGTGGTGTATCACAACTTAAGAGTCACTGACTATCGTTCAAATCTACGTGGTGATTAGTGCATCAATGATTAATTGATTTATAGCTATATGCTACATCATTTCGTAGGCTAATCAATGCATTAAGATTCATCGCCGGAACCAAATTCATAAATCCAATAAGCAGTTCCATTGCTGAGAGACCTTTCCCTATCTCACGAAAAGCAACAACAAATCATACATTAACGTCAAACACTTTTATACCACCTACTCCTGTTGAAACTTTTTCAACGTGTTTGCTACTATATGTAAAATCTATCCATTCATAAACATATCAACATAGAGAGAGACAGTTTGAGAGACTTTTTCTGTGGAATATCGTTTTCAAATCGAAAATTTTGGACAGTATCCAATCATGTTTACGGTTTCATTAAGAATATCAGAGTTTATAATGATGTAATGCTAAGAATTGTCTTTTAATAGTGATACATTGTCATTACCTCCGAAAGTAAAATTGTGTTTTCATAACCAGCAATATTTTTTTCTTCTTCGATCACATTATCAATGCTTTTGGCGCTGTTTAGGTTTCTCTTTGGATAAATAATTTTTAAAGCATTTGTTTGGCTTTGACCACCTTCTTTTCTTTGCCCTATCTTTCATTTTTTTTTTGTTCCAAAATAAAAAGGACAATATTAGGCACAATTTTTGAGACTGCAAAAGTAAAAGTGAACTCGTGTCAAGGCTAGAAAATTAATTCTTGCATGTGGTTGCTTGTTTTTCGCCTGATTTAAATTTCATTGGATTTTAAAAAGGCCTTTATATATAAAAAAAATTTAAAAGGGTTACGAGAAAATCAATGCCGTGCCACGGATCCCTAACACTCTTAATAAAACTCATATTAAAACAGACTGCTGGGTTTACGAACAAATCAATAATACACACATAGTCGGAGGGATTTGGGTAAAAAATTGACGGAATATATATCAAGCTGAAACTTTCAGGGAGTGTTTGATAATATGTACCATAACATATCGAAAGTCTATTAAAGTCTGAGAGGTAGAAGGCCCTTATTTTGAGTCCAAACGATAATGTGCCACAAATTTTGAATTTAGTAGAGTAATGGAAAGTTGTTGATGAAAATTGCAAGTCTGGCAAAGAATTTGTTAACTTAACAAATTTTTACCTGAAGAAAAAGAAGATTTAGTATGGAGTATATTAGCTAAAATAGAAGAACATGTTTGCTTTGACGATCAAGTACAATTTGGAACAGCTTTCAAAAAGAATGTTAGAAACTGCTGTGAAAAAAAGAAAGGCATAAGGTAATTTGTTAAAAAAAAATATATATTATAGTGAATATGTTATAATAATGTTAAACAACACTAATGTTAAAATTTAAAGTACAAATTTAAACAAAATGTAATTTTGTTTAATTAAACTTATGTAAAAGATTTAAATACTGATCTGCAAAATTGAAAAAATTGGTATTGATTAGTGTCATCATCTAAATTTTTAGACTAAACTGGATCATTAAAGGAATATATGTAACACCACGTTTAAAACTATGCTCAAAATGTCAATATGTCGAGCCATGTGGCAAAATTGCATTGATACAGAATACGACTCCTCATCCAATGAAGAATCTGGGGAATCAAAAAAAAAAAAAAAAAAAAGTAAAAATAGACAATGGAAATACCACCTGTTAAATTTCATGGCAAGAAAAAATGCGAATTAAAGCTATACAAAAGTTGCACAAGGTTACGAAAAAAGCATGGCAGTTAATTAATGTTTGTTTAGGAGTTACTTCAAAAGAACAATCTGGTCCGTCCATCACATGAAAACCATGATTTTAATTGTATAGATACTGATATAAAAGAAAAACTCATTACTTCAAACTATTGAGTAAAAAATGCAGTTATCAACATTGACATCTCCTTCATGGAGCAGAGAAAAAGCTGCAAAATGTTTCAGTATCTCAGAATATCTTATTCGAAAAGCTAGAAGGATAAAGGACAAGGTATTCTTCTGATAAAACAGGTAATGTGCTACATGAAGATGTATCATATATAATACTCACGTCTTATGCTAGGGAGAAAAGATTTTGTAAGTAGTGGAAAAGATGTACATAAGCAAAAAAGGCAGATAAAATTAAATGAACTTTATTAAGATTTCAAGAAAAAATTACCTCAGTTAAAAGTTTGTTTGTCTAAGTTTTGTTTCTTACGCCCAAAATGGTGCATGGTTCAAATCAAAATCCAAGATAATATTAAACAGGCCCATAAACAAACAATTAGATGAGGTTTTATTTATGGCGGTGTTGTGATATTTATTAGAAGCATTGGATATTAAACTCAAAATCTTTAATAGTTTGTAAAATATTTTCAATTAAATGCAAGCGATCAATTTCAATTTTACACTCAACAAACCGTAAAAAATCATCACAGGTATCAAGATTTGAGTCAACATATCTTAATACAACCGAAATTTGCTCAGAATCCGAATATTCTGCAGCTTCTTCGCACAATATTGAAAAATATGCTGCCTTTTAAAATTTTGCAACTAAAACCTCTTCAATTTTCCACAAGCATCAATGAGTTGGTTTTGTAAGGTTTTCGAAATATAAGTAGCATATTTAGGAGCAGAAGAAAGAGGTTTTCCTTAAACTTCATCAACAGCATCTACACGAAAATTCAAAAGTTCAACAAAAACTGACTATCATCCCTATGTCCACGAAAAGCTAAATCATTACGACCAAGAAAAATAGTAGTTTTGATAATAGGAATATGTTTTTCACGACTTTCAGCGATAATCTTTTTTTTTTACATTATCAAGTTCAAGATTTATAGATTTAGATACATTCTTAGAGCTTGGCAATATCATATTATAAGGACGCATCGAAATTTTGTGTAATTTACAACTTGGTTCCATGTACTTTAAAAAGGCGAAGAGCATTAATCCAACTTTTTAAGGGTGTTTCAACAAGACAGCAAATAGTGGATGACCATGGTATCTTGCTTCCAAAGAGAAAACAAGGAAGACAATAGGCACCATTATCAATAGGTGAATAAACAAGCCATAAAAATTGATTTAACTAACTATAAATAAAAGACCTTTAAGGTTTTACTTAAGTTGGAAAGTTATATGAAGAATATGGTTTAAAGACTTTGCTTATTAGGTCTAACATCTTTTCCTATATTAAGTTCCCTTTTCTTCGTGTAATACAAAGAAATATCATTATTTGATGTATTGGTTGTAAAAACCATTTCTGCTTGTTTTGAAGAAATATATATTATTTTCTCTATGTAATTACTTTTTAAAGTGCCTTTTGTTTTAAATTGCATTTTAGATTGATAATCTGCTTCATTGTTAATAATACTTATGTGAGTAGAAGGTATTTTAATGCATGCTAAAGTCGAAGAACATTGTGAGATAGGCGGTTCTAGAACTGAGGATTTCAAGTGAACAATAAGAAAAAAGAAACTGGATTTAACAGTAGTCGAATTTTCAGGAAAATGTTCAGATTTTCGTTTTATACTGACAGATGAGATACTCTTTTCGTTTTATACCGACAGATGAGGTGCTCTTTTCGAAAAGCATTAATGTTCTGCGAACAGCTGGGACAAAAACTTTTGTAGCAGAAATATAAAATTAAATTAAATTAGATTAAAATAAAAATGATTAGAAGACCAACATATCTTGTAAAATAGAAGACGTGTCTGAGTTGCACCACAAAATTATTAAACAAGCGTTAACAGTTTTAGATTTACAACTCTTCGTTAAAATAACAGTACTGAATAATTTTTTTACATTTAAATCACCAAATTGTAGGTATATGGATTTAATTGTTTCGTTTATAATAGAACTTATTGCAATTAAACAAATAAAAGAAGAATATCGATAATTTTTAGTTACAAAGTGCTTCATCTTTAACTAATTCAGTAATATTACATTTAAATATTTTTGAAAAAAATGATACACTGCTCATGAAAACACTGTTTAAAGAAGAAAAAACTTTATCGTAAAGTTGTTTTAAAATTATAGGATGATTGGCATAATAATAAGATTTCTCAAACAACTCGAAGTTAGAAATCTTATATTATTGACTGTTTTATCAGAAACGTTTAATAACATACCGACTGAGCTGTACAGACAGTTTTCTGAAGATCTAAAAAAGAAATATTATGTAATTAGTTATATAT
>JAUZNK010003552.1:0-23621 GCA_035046665.1 Euphysa ruthae | reverse complement strand
CTGAGATTTTAATGATTAGCTGGAGCAACAATTTCATCAATTTCGAGCACAAAAAGTAGAAAAAATCACTTAAGATAAATAAAGCTAGAAAATAGCTAGATTTGAGCATATTTTGGTCAAGTTCTAAAAGCGCGTTTTTTATACAATAGAAATTTTGCCGGGCTTCAAAAAATAAAACTGAACAAAGCAACAACAACAGCAGATACTACAAAAAATAAATCTATACTTGTGTTTGGATTAACAAGAGTTTATACATTACCCGCGTGAAATATATTCAGTATTACACATGACATAATGTAACACGGACAGAACATATTAACCTTAAACACAATATTTTGTGGCTGGGCTTCAGTGCTTTAAAGACCCACAAAAAAGAAAATATTTAATCTAGACAAGCAACCAATCATATTCACAGGATTGTCAACTTATTTATCCACTAAAATATCACAGACAACCATGCACATTGTGAAAATAAATAGAATACAACAGACATACTGAAAATGAAAATTCAATAACGCTATCATACTGAGAATTCAATTGATTTATGAAAATATTTTTGAGAATAATAAAACTTTTTGATTCTTTAAAAAATCTAGACTTTTTATGTATTTAATATGATTGTTGTTTGTTACCATGAATAAATCTAAAGAAATAGGACTTAGAAGGACAAAGTGGTATTTTTTCTTTTCAATTCTCAGGAAATTGATTAAAGTAATAATAAATATAATATTAAAGCAATATATATAAAATCAAAATTTCATTGTATAGAATTACTTTTTTTCATTTTTATGCTCTTAAAATAAAAACAATCACTTTTATTTAGCTTATAAGGCAGAAAAAAAAGTAAACAAAAGTAAATGGTATCAAAGAATACAACTACTTTTGAAATGTCATTGTGACGCAGTGGCACAGGACCAAGGCATGTAATCCTGAGATTTTAATGATTAGCTGGAGCAACAATTTCATCAATTTCGAGCACAAAAAGTAGAAAAAATCACTTAAGATACGTTTGTACCTGTCCCTGTCCTCTGTCCTCAACTTACAGTGTATGACTCATATTAAACCATGGTGCTATTATCTTAGGTCATCAATTACCTCCAAACTCATAACAGCCTCGAAACAAAAAATTAAAGCAACAGAGGCATTAACGTGTTAACAAGCCATAAACTGAAGCAAAAACCAGTAACAATAATATTAATATCATGAGAAACGAGCTAGATTTTTTTAGAGATCGAGTGGATAGCAAGACTGAAGATGTAAATGATGATTTTGAGTTTATTATTATATCACAAATATGTAGGAATAGCAACTGTATCAGAAAATTTTTATCATATATACTTTATTTAATACTATTTTCAATTAATGTGTATACGCCAAATATACATATATATTTGCCAGGTTTAGCTGTATTATCTTATTTATATTTATCTGTTTATGTGTTTTAAAGCAGCAATTTGGCAATATTCTGAAAATATGTACCTTCAGTTTAATGAATGAAACAAACTAAGATATGATTTTTAAAATTCCATCCTGATATGAAAAATAATAATGTAAAAAAATGCAAATTTACCTTTCCAACAGTACCACAGGACCTATTTTACTGATAATACATGAATTGGATGGATGGGAAACAAAGGAAAATTTAATCTATTACACATAAATTGTACTTACCGTCCTGCATTCTAACAATACTTCTATTTGCGTTTTTGTCAGCAGCTGTCAAAACAAAATCAGCACCTTTGATACCAATCAAAAAGTCCATACTATATTTATGTCTAAACACAAGTATATTTTAATCCCTATTAGCCTGCACCATTAACAATTTAACATCCAAATAGAAAGAGTGTCAAACCATGGCCTTTCTATCTTTTGGAAAACAAAGCAATTTAAAAAACTGCATTTCATCTATTTTTACAATATAATGCAATTCCATAATAACATAAACTAAACAGACGACTCTTCAAGTTAAATAACACGCCACCAGAAAGAAGCGAAAAATGTGCATAAATAAAATTAAGGAATTTAGTGATAATGGGAACATTCATTATATATATATTATAATATGGGTATATCAAATGGATGTTATACTTTGATGTAAACAATAACTAGTTTCAGGAGAGATGAATTATTCTACAGATGATTAGCGCATTGACTAAATCACTACCAAAAAAGTACATTGTAAACATTGAAGCAAGAATTAAGAAGCAAGCAAGCGTCAGTGACAAATAGACTCAAGGAACAAGGATTTAAATAATTTTAACCCTATTTTAGGAACATATATTATAAGGCTGGCTTATGGCACCGCATATAACCCAGTATTCATATGAAGATTTTGTTGTGGGCTTTAAACAAACTAAAACATTTAAACCTTAATGGTTTGGATGTTTTTACAAGCACCTACATAAATTGTAAATAATAGATAATTTTGAAATAAAACTGTAGGAAAATTTTATTAAGACTTTTTGGCTCAGTCAAAGCAACAGGGCTTATTTATTCAAGAAATTTTTTAAAGGGTACTGGATTTTCTTCCTCAAGGAATTTTAAAAATAAAATATATAGCTAACTATTTTTTAATATAAAAAAAAATAAAATTTTCACTCCCTATCATAAAATAAGGCAGAAAATGTAACTTATAACAATAATACTTGATTTACATTAATGTTGTCTTTAGATAATAAACAGCCCCTTTAAGAAATTTAACTGAAACGTTTTAATGCATTCAAAACTTATGTTTTAAGTTTTGAATACATTAAAACGTTGTTTGTAAATTATTACATGTCAATGAAACATATACAAAGTTGCTTTAACTATATGGTAGTTTTTAGTTTATAATTTGTGTTAAACCTTGAAATTAATGTAGGGAATATATTGAAACATTTCAGTGAAATTTAAAAACTTTTTAGCCATATTTTTCTTTGAAATCTTTTGGAAATTTATTAGTAATAATAATAATAATAATAATAATAGTAATACCAATAAATAATTCATAATTCTATACCAGCAAAATATACACCAGCTATTTTGAAATCAAAAAAATATATATATATCTTAAAATAAGGTAAACAAATAATAACATGTCAATTTGGAATGTTTTTGACATCATTGCCCCAATTCATGAAGCAATTTAAAATGCAGATTTCAAACACGCGCAAACAGTTTGGCCAAAACAGAGTTCACAGTAGAACTATATTAAAATAGAGTTCACAATAGAGTTATACTAAATTTAGCACGCAATTTAACAATCAATCCTTACAGATATTTCAGAACATTTGATTGAAATTTATCATGAAAATTGAATGTGTTTGAAAACTGTGAATTAGTTCTTATCATATTATTTGTTGAATCAATATTGCATTCTTTTTTTTCCTTATTAATTGATTTAATTCCTTTTTTTCTAAAATTATCCCTTAATTGTCTTTTAAATTCCCCTTAAATTAATAAATTATTTTAATTTTCCCTAAAAAATAATTGCCAGGTGCACAGAATAATTAAAAACTTTAATAAAATTTTTTCGACAAATTTACTTTTTTTCGACACATTTCTGTTGGAATTGGAAAACACCTTTGTTTAAAAAACAATTAGAAATAACAAATTCAATGGTCAATAGTCATGAATTAAACTAAAAGTAATTTATAGATAGGCTCATATAATTAGCCAAAAATCGATACGATCAAAAAATCCCCTAGAAATATTCTATCTAGTGTCCCAGTGCACCACAGCTAACACCTTCTAAACTTCCTGCTGAAGCTCAGTGCAACCCAAAAAAAGCCATTTAACACTAAAAGAGCATATCAGTCCATCACAACAAAAATTTTCTAACTCTCCAAGAGAATCTCATTGTATCAGAGGATATACCCTAAAAAACTGTCTTGAGTGTCTAAGTGTATAACGGCACCTTTCTTTTAATTTTGCAATGGTGTCTAAGTGCATCATTGCACATACCTTAACTCTCTAAGAAGATATCAGTGCATCCAATTAAATATTATCTAACCCTACACCAGGAATGCTTCAATGCATCACAAAAAATAACCTGTAACTCTTCAGGAGCCTCACAGTGTATCACAGCAAACACTAACGCTAAACACTACATGAGCAATTCAGTACATTACACCACATACCTCACACCCATCCACCCCTCCAGAAGTGTCTTAATGTATCACAGCAAACAATTTTTAACAAAAGTATTTAAGTGTATCACAACACATAACTACCAACTCTTCAGAAGAATCTTAGTACAACACAACAAATACCCTCTACTCTAAGGAATTCCCTAAAAATTCTAAAATTTTCTTGTTTTATCTGTGCAAATACCCAGTTAATTTTCATGAATGCCTCACTAAATCACAGAAAAATCCCAACTCTCCAAGGTATTTTTGTTAAGTGCATCATAGAAAATAAAACCTCGCAAACCAAAACAATCTATATTACAAATTCCTTAAAAAAAAAAAAAAAAAAAAGGTTTTATCATAATTTATATATCTTCTACTTCAGCATACTTTCCAATACTTAAAAATTCTTCTTTTCTTTTGTAATACTCGTTCAACCTCAAAGCACTGTATCTAAAGAAACGAAAAAATATATACATATATTGCAGAGTATTAATGAAAGAAAAGTAGTCTAATATCCTTGGTAATAATAGTGATATGAGTATTCACGCAACCTAAAGTATTTCCCAAATATAGCGCAACCCATAGGATCTAAATTGACTATGTTACAAAAGAGAAATGAAAAATATCATTTTTGATAACAAATGGCTATGACGTTTAAATTTATCATCTCAGTCATATTAAATAAAAATAAAGAAAAAAATGATTTTTTAAATTATTTTTGGTGACATTTTAGGAAACAACATGCTTCTATCTTCAGGAAATTTATAAATGAAATCCTAGCGTTTATATAGGTTAGCAGGGAACTCTAATAAAGTAGTTATCTCTTTTTGAAGGCAGTAAACTTTTACAAAATCGAAAAATATATATATAAGCTTAAGTGAGCGAAGCGTAAAAAATCAGAAATAAAAATATTGTGAACTTATAAAAATGCAAAATAATGAATAGGATTAAAACAGATTCCAAAAAAATTATCACTAACGGACACAGAAAAAAAAGGTATATTAATTAAAATAAAATGTGGAAAATAAAATGCATGCAAGTACTCACTCTATATAATCAAAATCTATTTCTGAGTAATGAGCTTGTATAATTGCCCACACTCCCCAAAACACATGAGATACCTGAAAATAAAAAACCAAATCTTCATATAGTTTCACATCTACTATTTGGGATTGGTAAATAACACTGTACTTAAAATTACTACTTCAAAATAGTAGAAAATAAAGCTTTACTACCGAAAAATTATGCACAAAACCTACGGTGTAAGAAAGAAGAGATTTCTTCCAAAAGAAGTTAAATTAAGGAGTAAGATTAATCTAAAATAATTTTAAAATGACTTATATTTTAAATCCTCTTGATCATAATAAAATATTATCTTTTCTCTATCAATAATAAATAAATAACCGGAATGACGAGAACCAACTTGATCACTAGATTTAAATGTTTTTTTATCTTCCAATAAATTTTATATTATTCTAGCCTTAATTACATTCCTATGTCATTAAATCACTTTCAGCTAAAAAATATTTATTTTTATTAAAATATTTTAATAAAAGCTGTAGACAAATTTGTTGAATAATAATGTATTTTTTCAAGCACTTTACATTAGGTATGTGAACTTGTTTTTGACTAATCTTGCCAAATTAAGAATGAGTTTTAAATCTAGAAAGATACGAAATGTGGTGAATATGAAAAATTATGGAAAATTCCTTAACGCATGATTTCTTCAGTATTTCATTCTTCACTCTTTTGTTATTGGTGAAAATATGACTTGAATACTTTAAAAGTACAAATCAACATTAACAAATTCACTTTATAGCAATTATAAAAATAACTAACATGGTGACAGACTTCTCAGGATTTAAATAAGCCACCAAATACATAATCATTATTTGAAGTAATATTGCAAAATTCAAAGAACTTTAAATTTTCAGGCTCATTTACTTATATCTGTTACGCTAACATGTTAAAAAATCAGAAATCGTTTTCTACTATTATCCAAATTTTAAACAAAAAAAATTTTTTTTTTTTTTTTTTGTCAGAATGGCAACAAACCCAAAATACCATTTTAATAGTATCAAAATATCAATATCAAAAGTAATTTTTAGAAAATTTCAGAAAAAAGCAATTGGTTACTGAGAAAATTTTTTGTTTATCCAACCGAGCTAAAAAAGATGCTTATGAAAAATAGACAAAATCATTTAAGTTGCTTTTACCAAAAATATCAATGAATTCCTGGCATCAAAAAATAATTGATGAATGATTCATATTTTTAGTTTATAACAACAACCATACCAAAGAAAACACTTGAATTTGTGCATAAATTTTTTCTACATCTTTAACGTCAACCATTTCTTCTTTTCCTAAACAAAAATTTAATACATTACCCTGTTCCAAAATGAAGAAATATCTCTAACTTCTAATTTAACAGATTTTACAAAACTTCATCAAAGTGCGCATAGTTTTGAGCTTTTGCATCAAACTTAGCTGAAAATTTTTTAAAAATGGCCTTTAAAGGGTGTACAGTTTTATGTACCAGCTTACTTGAGAAAAGAACACAATTACATGCATATGTATTATTTAGAAACTGTCTGAATTTTTTTTTTTTTTTAAATAACTATTATTATTATTATTTATTACTATTATTATTATTTATTATTTATTTATTATTATAACTTGTAATTATATTTTTATTTTATTGGACAAATTTAAAAGAAAAGATTTAGGAACCCTGTTTTTAAATAACCAAAATTTTCTGTAAAATAAAAGATTATGAACCTATAGAAAATAATAAATAATGCTTATCCCACAGTTTCTTTTGGTTTTAATTATTCTTTTGTCATATCATATTAAAAAGGATTGTTTTTAAAAATGAAGCTGATAAACTTCCTTCAGATTTTGGATATTTTTTGATATATTTTTGAGAGAAAATTATACTATTAATGCTGTCTAAATAAATAGAAATTGTTCTCCCAAAGCTCCATATGGTTGAAAAAATGAATTATTTATACGTTTATAAGCTAACTATAATATAAATTTAATAAAGGTTTGAAAAATATGTATTGACTTAAAGAATAATTATCTGAAACAGCTAACCAAGGGAAATGTTGAAAATAAGAAATATTCTAATACACTCTAAAAAGAAATTAAACTGCAAAAATATACAGCGTAAAACCAACTCTGATGGTAATTCTAGACCAGAGGCTAATCAAATAGACATGAACAACATTATTACTCGAAAGAGGAGTCAGACTTTTGCTATTGAGAATACAAGAACAGATCAATATACTCAACGAAGGCGTTCTAACACTACTCCACAAATAAATGAAAAAAATTATTTACCAGTGTATAGAAGAAAAATCACTACAGTAGAATTGAACGGCCATGTTAAGCAATGTTGGAAAGAAATTGAAAAACTTCTCACCCATATCAAAGCTAATAGAACAGTTAATGAATCAGAAAAAAGTGAAAGGAAAGAATTTTTCAAAATGCGGATGAAGCGACGCAATGCAATATATGTGGAAGGTGGTGACAGCATTAGAAGGGCTATACAGGGTTACATTATAAGAAAGAACTTTCAAACCTAAATTGATATGCTAATTACTTTAACAATCTCCAAACCTGTGACAATTTTTTCAAAGATAACTAATGAACATTATCTACAACTATCATCAGAGATATTTATTAAAGTAACATTATCTAATTTAGTTATAAAAATAAAAATACACAGGCCTATATTCTAAAAGCTTTTCTAATTACTTTTTCTAAAACTCATTCTGAAATTTCTGAACCCTGAAAATGGAAATAAATATTTAAACGTATAATTTCAAAAAAATGTTCATCAAGAAAAAAAAATATGTATTACTGTTTTGCTTTAAATCTTAGACTGAATTTTGAGAAACTTATAGAAGTTTATTCAATTTCAACTAAATTGAAAAACCATTTTTTTGTATGTAACAATGTTATATTTCGATATGTGATATATTTGTTTATTTTTTAATATATATATTTTTTTTTTTGAGATAAAAATTGTATTCTGGGAAAAAAGCTCCTAATTTAATAAATTCTTTCTAAACTTTAACACATCCATCAACACATCAATCACATCAAATTTAACGTTCAAAAACTATAACAAAACCGTGGTGTTCTGGCCTGTAGAAACTAATAATAATAGCTTTACAGCGAACGAAATGGTAGTAAGTGTAATTTAACTTTGATATAATTCTGATTAATGACTACACTGAAATTTTTATTCACTCAAAGATCAAGTAAAGTAATTATCTCCAACCAAAAGTTAAAAAATCATTAATACAAACAATGTAAATCAAAAAGAAAAATGCACAATCTATTTGACCAAGCTTGTAGCACCTGCCAACTTTAGCTGATAAAACCAAATTTTAAGTGAATAATAACAATAATTTTTTTGTTATCATTCTAATGTATCATTATTATGTATTTATTGATCTTATGTTAATAAAGCTCCACTTTCCAAGCTACACATTGACAATTCTTCATCATATCATTGGCCTCAGAAATCACCTAGAATCACTTTGTTTTCATGGAGGACTTGAATGTTTTTGCTAACTGTTTGTTTTTCCAATTAATTGGTCATCCATGTATGTACTTAGAAAATATTGCTCAATTCTGGCTTTTCACTTATCTTCTGCAACCTAGAACTGAAAACTCAAAAACAATATTTCTTTGAATAATAAATAGGAGGCTATTTACTCTACTATGATAATAAAATTTCCCAGATTTACTGACCAAAAGTTATTAAACGAAATGTCGTTGTAATGACTAATATTGTTCAGTAAAGCGCAAGTTGGCCTCTTTCATTCGAGTTTGTCATTTTAATTTGGTTTCTTTATTTGGATCATGTTCTTTCTGGTTTGAAAATATCCGAAAATGGTTTTTAACAAAATATATATACTACAATATTTAACGATCAAATTAATTTCTTGAAACAACTTTGTATGAGATAGTATATTTATAACATAAACTTTCATAATCGGAAACTGAGGTTGAGCATAATATTCATGTTTCTCGGCATTATAAAGTCAGTTTTGGTCCCTGACCCAGCACACACTTTAAAATAAAATCAACGAAATCCTACTCAAAATTAGTGAAAATTAGTGAAAGGCACATTTTTATGCCACAACTTTGATTTCAAATTTGGTGGATGATGTGACAACATATCATATTAGTTGATTAAAGATGACCAAACTTTGTGTTGAATAGATATTGAGGGTTTTATCCTCTCTGAATAACCAGGTACAAAAATTTCAGTTCTGAGGAAAATGAAAACTTAATCACATAATTCAACTTTTTGGAGAATATTAACAATCAATTTCCAGTGTTATTGAAAGCACCTGAACTAAGGGAGGCATTACTTCTTAAAGCATAGTTTTATTTGGCCTGGTTAACTTCCCTCTTATTTAAATCTATTTTGCACTTACATCTGGACCTGCATATCTGTACATGCATCAGGTTTTAGAAAAAGAAAATTTTTAAAAAATGTTCAGCTTTTTTAGCCTCAGAAATACAAAATTAGATATGTATACAGCATAAAGGAAAGTTCTCAATTACTCAACAAAATTTTAAATTTCAGATAAAAATTTTTATAATCAGCACAAAAAATTCAAAAAAATTTTCAGTGAAAAATAAAAATAAAAGTTAGTTAACTATGAACACAATATGTTTATACAAAATATATCATCTTGTGAAAAAGTGAAAAAAAATATATATTTTTGTGTTTTGAGAGATGAGAAGCTTCAAAATAATAAAATAACGCATAAAACTAAGTTAAAAGAAAGTTGTTTAAAATTAAACAAACAGTATTAAAACAAATTCTTTCACGTTTTAGATAAAAGAGCAAAATTTTCTTTGTACTGAGAAGAGGGAACTCTTATTTACCATCAAAGAACTAAAAACAATCTTTATCGCAAATCTCTGGAAATCACGCAGAAGAAAGCTAAGCGATTCCGAGAAAATATCTGAATAGAAAACACCATACAATCACGAAACATTCAGCAAACTTGAAAAAAAAATTATTAGCTCTATTTAAGCATAGTTCACTGCCACATTCCAATTTATAACATGTAACATACTCAAAGAAAACCGTTCTCTAAATTATTGCAAAAATTAAATGTACTAATAGATAACCGTTCACCCAAACAATAACTATAACTTCCCCAATCCGGTGCTAATCTGGGTCAATTTTGACAGCAATGATCACTTTTGGGCAACAGTAATTTGGGCTCCCAAAAATACCATTGATTTGAGCACCCAAAAATAATCATTTATTTGGATTCTGCATCATTATGTTTACCCTTTTTATATTTTATTTTAAATTTATTTGTTATACTTTATCTTTTAAAAATAAAACGCGAATAAACAGATTAATTATAAATTCATTGTGGTGTCTTCTTTTGGAGGAGAGTGTAAAAAATTGATTGCAAATCTGTGCGGTTGTTATTTTTTTCAGCCACTAATCATTCAGAAGTTTTAAATGTTTGTTTAGTTGCAAATAAACTTTTTTTTTTTTTGTTTTAAATATGCAAGTGAATTAACCAAGTACATACTAGTTAAAAATAAAATAGATTCTGTCTTAAAAATCAAACCTATATAAATTATTAGCAAATGAACGAAAGTATTTTTATTTTGTCATTTTCCAATGTTTTGGATCTGATTTTCCTCATTTAGTTCTATAAGTGCAGGAAAAACAAAAATTATTTTATACAGTCACACTTGAAATACTACAAACAAGAAACCTATATACAACATGATGAGAAGAAAAGAATAAATTTATAAATTATAATATAAATATTATAACAATAATGCAATTGTAAAAAAAATATTTTTATTTCCTCTTAGACTTTGATTTCATTTTCGTTGTTTCATTTTTGTAATAAAAATAGAATATATTTTTTTTAAGAACAGAAATTGTTAAGAAAAAAAATTATAAACGCAGCTTTCGGACAAGACTAAAAAAAATTTTCAATCAGAAATTTGTATCAGAAACATATATAATATTTAGGATGGCCCAATAAGGCGCCTGGAAAGCCTAACAACTCGTCTGGAGTGGCTAAGCTGTAAAACTATAATACCAAGCCTGGATTGCCTTAAAAGTTAAGATGTTGAAGATCCTGCAATTTTGATACTGGCAAGACCTAACCTCGTTTACAGTTGATATTATCGCAAGAATAACAGACAAAATAAATAATGATGTAAACCAAGCTTTAAGTAAATGCAACATCTTTTTGCGGTTCAATATATATATACACCACGATTTTCATAGCTTCTTGGGAATATTACTGAAAAAATGGTGAAAAAAAAGTAATTATAAGCTGTTCTAACCATCAAAGAAAGGCCAAATAACAATAGCTCCCAGGGGTTGCACATCCAGACCTTTCAACAGCTTTAATCCTCATCTAGCATTTATTAATAAAAATAATAGTAATAACTGCAATGTGTCTATCACTTCGATCAACATTAGTATAAATATATGTGATTATTATATAAAACGTTTTGCATAGATCGATAAAGTTAAAACTTATAAATTAGCAAAAAATCGCAAGAGCTATTAACTATTAACGACCGCTTAGGTATGATTTTAGAATATGTATTTTAATCAAGATTTTGCAAATTGTAGCTAGAAATTATTGCTCTAAATTTATAATTCCAATTTTATAATAAAGATTTAAATAAAGAAAACATCTTTTCCTACAAAAAATTTAAAACAATTTAATAAAGATAAACCTTATGATTTCACCTTACTAAATACATAAAGTACCCTATCTTCATTGTTATTTGCGAATAAAGTAATAATCTGAGTGCTGATTTTTAGATTATTGTTTTTTTTTTTGCATATTGGTTTTGTGATGAGCAAACAGAAAATCAACTTATTTTGGCAACACTCCCCTGAAAAACATGATGAGAACTCACCTTTAATTTTATTTACCTCAAGTAAGTATGTTTTAATCCAATCAAGCTGTGTGCTTTTATCGGGATATAAGCTATAATCTACATCATCAATTCCTAAATATTATAACATTAAATATTATAATAATTAAAGTTTTATCAATGAATAGGAAAAAACATATAATATAATAATGCAGTATTGCATGATTTTTACCAAATGAATCTAGAAAACACTTACCTATTGGTTAGCCAACTATGATTGGCACTGTGACTTTATTTATGTCTCATTTAGAAAGGCTTACTAATTCTCACAATAAAGTTAAGAAATGTTCATGGCCAGTTTTTTTATAAAAATAAGCTCTTAGTGACAAGCAGACTCCTGAGAACTATTTTGCCAATAAAAAAAATAACATTTGAAATTTTTCAAAAATTATCAGAAATATTATTCTATAAAATTACAAACTTAGCTTTTTGAGAAAAACTAAGCATTAGACTCCTTTTTGGCCTAAGACCCGGACCCATATTTAGATTTATGGATGTGGTTAGATTGGCTATGGTTGATAAATTGACAAATAATTATTAATTTGAATGTAAGGGAACAGAAGAGAAAAAACATCAAAAGCTTTTAACATTTTCATATATTATAAATTATTATATAAAAAATTTATTTAAATTGTATGTCATTTATGGTTTTATATAAAGTTTATAACAAAATTTATGAAAATACTAAAATTTTTTAGGGGGGACTCAGGACTTGCTGGGGAGGACTGAAAATTTGCTGGGGGATGTCGGTGGGGTTCATTGTTTAATAACAACATATAACAGTATATAACAATTATATTTATAAATATATATAAAAATAAATGCACAAATATATTGTGCATTTATTTATTTTTTTAAATAATTTTCAAAAAAATTTTTTAGTTTTTAATTTTTAGTATTAAAAACAAGTATTAAATTTTGAAAAACCATAATAGAATTTATCTGTTTCATAATATCATTAACATACATCATTAAAAATGTTTAAACATTACCATCATAAGCAACGCAACTTAAAAATTAGCGAGAAATTTTAAAAAGCAATGATTTACCGACAACAGGAGTTTTTTCAAAACCTATTCTTTGGTTTTGTTGAGAAAATTCCAAAACTTAAAATGGCCAAAAAAATCCAAACAGGACAGAATTGATAATTTGTTTTAGCACCTGGTTTATTACGAAACTAAGCACAAAGTATTTGATTCATATTTGTTATAATCTGGAATGGTCTGAGCCTAGAAAAAAGTTGACACTATCACATAGACCTTTTTTGATCATTTTTTTAATAATTATGATAGATAGCCTAATTATAAGATCCATTAATTAATCTATGACGATTAAAACAAAAAATCTCACCTGCAAACTCATTAAAATTATTTGCAATATCATAAGCAGCATGGTTTGGACAGCCATATTCATAGTCAATGAAAAACATATTTTCTGAAATGGAATAAAAATATAACAAAACTATATATAAACATAAACGTTTATTTGTTGGACATATCATATTTTTGTGGTCTTAAACTAAATATTATAAAAATAAACAACAGTAAAATTTAAACAATATTACTGAAATGGCAAGGTTTTACACAAAAATTCCAATTTTCAAAAAACAATCTTGTGGTGAAAGAAATTTTCAGAAAATATTCAAATTTACATGACAAAAAAAATTTAATTTCTTCGCTAATCTCTGTGATGCCAATCATTTTTTATTAACTGATACCTCAAAATGGCCAACTAAAGACTTCAACAACAACAATCAAAAAGAACAATACGCCCCAAACTAACGTAAGAAAATAAAATTTACATTAAGTCAATTACCATTGTATTCATCAAATATGAAATTAGCACACAATAGGTCGTTGTGACAAAACACAATATTTTTTGAAGAAAATCTTGATACTACAGCTGATAATTCCAGTATTTCTGATTGTAGAGTTTGTATTGAGGGAATCTTTGAGAGAGCACTAAAACAGAAAAATAAATAAAAAATCTTAATTTGAATTTTAATTATCATTGTGTGATTTTGTGACTAATGGACTAGCAGAAATTAAATAAGTAATAAAATTGTCAAGTTTCTCAGTTTCTTGAAATTTCTCAGTTTTTAGAAAATTTAAACATCATCAGAAATCTTTTAACATTTCAGCAGAATACCAAGTTCATTTGCAAAAATATCTTTTTTGGACAAAATCTGACTTTTTTTCAAGACTAGGGTCATCTTAAAAATACCTTATGTTTCCAGTGTAGCGCATGACTGTATATTCATTCCACCCAGGAGGCCACAAATTTTTTTTATCTGTAATATTGTCATCCGGGAGTTTTTTTCTGGAACGATACGAAGACAAATTCCGTTCAACTTCGTGTGCCGAAAATTTTTTTTTTCTCAAAAAAAGAAAGCATACAAGCGTGTGATCGTACAGTATATTCTTGCTGTCATATGCTGTCGTAATTCATAAGATTATTGTCCATAGTCGGTTTTAAAAAAGTGCTAAAATATACATGCCAAAATCAAAGTGATGGAAAAAAACAAGCATTTAACAAAATATGTAATTTTGTTTTCAGTTTAGGCTTACGTTATCCATTCTTATATTAAATACTCAGCAAACTAGACAATAGTTAGTTAAGACTAAGAAATTTGAATTGTAGCTGAGTACTGGTATTTGGGGTTCACCATTTGACCGTCTATCAGCTTTTTCTCTCAGGAATAAATAGTGAAACTATCTCAATCTATACAATACACTGTGTAATACTTTTGTAAAAAAAAAACAGCACGAAAAGAGGCACTTTAAAAAAATCATACTCTTCAAAATGTTTTTTCTGCATTGAAGAAAAGATATCCTAAAAGATGAAAAATACTTTTTTTTTTTTATTTATTTTAAAAATATTATGCATCGATCTTTTTTTCTCAAAAGAAATTTTTACAAAAAAAACAATTTAGCGCAGCGGCCATTCAAGATAAAAAAAAAATTTCACCTGGCCGGAAAATTCGAAAAAGGATATTTTTAGAATGGCCTAGGCACAGAACCTAGTTATTTTTTTTAAACAGCCAATATGCATCAAGCCAACATTTTTTAATATGAAAAAATTAAAAATCTTCAACAGAATTAAAAAATAATTTATTGCAATAAACAGATATTGTGATAGATTTATAACGTCACAAGATCACCATCTATAATCCTAAAACTTCAAACAAAAATAAAAACAAAATCATTCAAAGATAATTCAAAGATGTTTCTTTTAATTTCAAAACTACCGTATTTGGGCCGTTTCAAAAAAAATTGAAAGATTCTAACAGGTGACTATTTGACTGAATGTATTTTGTAAAATTTTCATAAATACCATATTTTGTGAACAAACAACCATATTTGGGTCCAAAAGAAAAAGAATTTTCATTAGGTGGCCATTTGGGTCAAAACAAACCGTCTGAAACCATTTAACTTCATGCAATTTGAAAAAAAAAAATTTTAAAAGTGAAGAATTAAAGATTTTTATAACTTTCTTTTTAAGAAAATAAAACCCCAGTCGTTTATTAAAGTCAAGACTCAAGACAAGAATTTTTAGTAAGAAGCTGATTGGATAATTACTCTATAGTGCTTTACCTTCAAACATATTCTAAAAACGGGTTTCCAGAAAACTAAACATTTCAATTCCGACAAAATTTAGCACCTTTCAGGACCCAAGCCCAAAGATCAAGAATCTGTATACAAAATTTCAAAAAATACTTTATTTTGATAAAATATCAAATAAGTTATTTTTTAGACCTAAAAGAACATGTTTTGACCACAAATATTTTTAAAATGGCCAAAAACACCTAACCTATTTTAACAGAATATTTCCTAACATAACACAAAATTTCAGCATAGAAACGTAGAGTTTCTGGCAGGTAATAGTAAAAACGTTCCATTTCATTTAACTTTATGAAAAACTTAAAAAATAGAAGATCAAAATTTGATTAGATAGTTAAAAAAAAATAAAACTGCCACTCGCTTTCCTTTTTAATCTTACAAATTTAACAAAATTTCAGAAATCATGAGAGGTTTTTGAGAATGGGTGAATGAACAGATGAACATTTTGTGAATTCATAAGTTTCTCAATGTGTTTTTTTACAATCCAGGAATTTTCCTCATTATCAAGCAGCTTTTTTTGAAATATTCAATTTAAAATTTTTTAATGTAATATTTTTGGTAATTTTGTTATAAAAAAAAAAAAAAAAAAAAAAAACCTTTGGTGTCTTTCTTTAAATTCATTTGATGGAGGTATCAAACTTATATATCGGAGTATAGTCTTAAATAATGTGGACTCCATCTTATGGTGTTTCAAGTAACCTTCAGACAAACTCATACAATGCATCTTTGCAACTTTCCGAGCACAAATATTTAGTATATTCTTTTCTTTAAAGTCTTGTGGTCCTAAAACTCTCCCTTCTAGATATTTATAACAATATCCATTAGAAAATGTACAATATAAACTGGGGGCTATATTTGCTTTAAAAAGTTCTTGAAAGTTTCTCAGTTCTTGTGCACGATCAATAACAAGATCTGTTTTATTTCCATAAATTCGAACCAAAATTATTTCAGAGCGTCCATACTCTGAAAATTGTGGAGATACCGATTTAAGGTCAGTGTTGATAAAAAAGCCATATAATTTATTTGTTATTCCAGAGTCAAACACTTTTTTATTTAATTTAGTAACATTCCATGACTTCTTTATATGACTGATCATCATTTGAACAGAACTATCAAGATTCTTATCAGTTATTTCAATATCAAAGTGCTGAACATCGTCCAAACGGTTTATATAGCAAGACATTGTAATTGAAATCTAAAGAATTAAAGTCAAAATGTGAAAAAAAAAAAAAATAATAACAACCCTAAAAGACAAAAATTTAGTTCTAAGGATTATGTCAAATCTGCTTGAATTTGACTAAAGAAGCGTTATTAAGGGTAATTTGAAAAGAAATAAGATTTTTTAGTACTGATGTCCAATATTTTAACATATTTTTGCTTGAAATTTTTTTTTTATTTGAAGACACACTTTAGAAAAACGAATACAAATGTAAAATGTAAAGTTAGGATAAAAAAAAATTTTGCTAAGGACACATGACAAAAAAACAAGTTTTTGGTAGTTACCTAATGGACTGTCTTTTATAATAATGACTTATTTTCATACTAAAATTACTAAAATACCAAAAAAAAAAAAAGATAATCCTATTACTAAAACTATCATACAAAATTGTAAAAGAATTATGGAACAGTTTTTTGAGAAAATTGTGAGACACCCACAAAAGGACGAATAGACTCAGGGAAGTGATTTCATAGTTCCTTTTCCTGACAAACGTCCGAGAAACAAAGAATTATCATGGTACAGAAACAAATATTTGAAGCTTTGGATCTTGTAATTAAAGGTACATTCTCTTAGACAAAATTATTATATCTTATATAAATTAGAAAATCAACTTTATCCTTATTGCTTTATCAATAACATAATGGCTACAAATCAGTCTATTACAGGAACCTATGGTGCTTATATAGTTCAAATGACGACTATTTTTAACAGCATTACGCAGATATTCAAGTTGACTAGCAATATTTTTAGATCCAAATTAAACAACATAAAAGGATTATTTAGCTTTCAAACCAAACAAGATTTAAATTTTGTAACAAAATGTGACCAGAAAAAGTTTTTACGAGAAGTGCGATTTCTTAGATTTTTATAGTAATAAAGAATTAGTTGTATGTGTTCATAACCTTAGTTTAAAAAAAAATTCCGTAGAAACACTTCAACTTGATAACGAACCTAAAAAGAGATTAGAAAAAATAGTTAAAACTGAAAGCATAATAACTTTTGAAATTCATAGTGATTATTAATACCCTAATACGGGAAACTTTTGCAGAATGGTTTCTTCAGAAGCAACCATCAACAATTTAAATAAAAAATATAATTTAAAATATTCTACTAAAAGCAAACTTCAAAAACTAGAATTTAAAGCACGGCTGTACAGGTGTCGAAAAACCGCTTTTAAAGCAAGAAACCAATATTTAGCAAAAATCTTTAAAAAAGATCAACAGCATGCCTAAAAAAAACTCATCCCTGAATTATTAAAACAAAATTTTTATATCTTCTTTTCCAAAAATAATCTAAATAGTTGTCAAAGAAAAAAGCTTTACAAACTTTTGCACTGATAAAGGTAAATTCACAGAAGGCTGCTTTCAATGTTAAAAACAACAGAACTGGTAGGACTATCCATTTGAAATTTTGAAGCTTGATATCTTATAACATTAAATATTATTATTTAAGAAAACTGCACACGATATTTATAAAAAAACAAACAATAACTAACTGTTTAGTTACCTTTGAAACAACAAATATAACTCTTAACCTCATAGATATTCAATTGGAAATATGAAATTTTTTACTAGTTATAAAAATAGGTTAAATCTATAAACAGTCGCTTGTTCAAATTATAGTAGGGCTTTATTCACAAAACTTCCACTTTGAGGCATAAATTAACGTGATATGAAAATTATAGTTACATAATCATCAAGTTAATTAATAGTTGAAAAAAATCTTTTTTTTTCAACTCAGAAACTATTTTATATATATATTTCTAAAAAACCAAAAACTATAATTTTAATAAAAGTTTAATGTGTAGCTACATAAATATAAATTTGTTTTTTTTTTTTTTTTTACAAAAGTATTTATCTAGTGCAAAAAAAGCACATGTAAACTAGGTAACTTAATATAAAATTATATAGCTTAAGTGTCATGAGGAGAATCAAGATATTTATTATTTTCATTATTAGTATATCTGTTATATTCACTTTTTCATTCAAACCAGTTCTTAAATAAATCTTTTTAAAGTTATAGTTATTGTAGTTATGCACTACAATAGATTTCAACTAATGATTTTGGAGATATTTTCAGACAGAATAAAACCTCTCACAAATAATTATCTAGCTCCTAGTTAATGCATTATTCAATTTGGTCTGTCACCACCCCAAAACATTATTTAACTATTATTCTTATTTTTTTTCCAGTATTTTTTGACAAACTCATGGCCAGTCTTCGAAACAACCATCAATCGTTTTTGAATATTAGAAAACAGCAGATGTCCATTATCATCAGCAAACTTACGCAACATTTCAAAATCACCTTGCGACAAAAACTGGTTATACAGAACACCATCATTATATCGCAGTCGATCTCTTTCAATTTCCCAAAGTTTAATTTGGTCAGTTATAGTTGATGCTAATACTGGCACTCTTGTTAACATTTGTGGGTGAGCACGTGTTGTTAAAAAGTCAATAATTTGTTCAGCAGATATTCCAGTAGCTAAGGCTTGCTGAACACTATGACGACTTAAAATCGCGACAGTAAAATTGGGAAAACGAGATTTTATATCTGTAAATAAACTAAGTAAAGCAATGTTCAGTACTGAGTCAGTATAGGCATAAACTCTATAATTTGTCTCTACAATTAAAAATCCTTTTTCATGTGAACTCGAACTAGAATTTCCAGTGACAGCAGATCCAAGATTTATCGTTAATCTAGTCGGGTAAAAACGTTTTGATTTTCGTTTCCTTTGAAAAGCAAGACCAATTTCGCGAAGTATCTGGAGAAAATTAAACTGTGCTTCAGTTAAGTCTCTGACAGGGTAATCTTTTCCTAGAACTGAGAAGCTTGTTTGGAAAAGAAATGATAAACACTGTACTAATGCCTGCGGCTCCATAGAATTAAGATGCTGCACCATAAAAAACCACACCTGAGAAGAAGTATCAAGAAGTAAGAACTGAAAACCAGATGACGTTATACATGTAGATTTTTCTTCTTGGTCAAATATTAGCAACCCAGCATTAATTAATACATGTGCAACATCTTGGCTAACTCCTGCGTTACCTGTAACTTGAGAACCTGTCATGTAATATAAAACACATTCCCATCGTTCTTTTGAATATTTGTCAAGAAAATTAACATCACGAGCATGTTTCTCCTCTACTATTTTTAATGGCTCTGTTTGAATAGTACCTCCACCGCAGAGCCCTATTCTTAAATTAGATCTGAAATTAGGGTTCATTTCATATCGAACTAACGGAGTCCCAGCTTCAATTGTAGTCCATATATGTAATCCTTTTAATTTGTTCACAGCTTCAAGATGATCCTTTACATGCTCTTTTTTACACCAAGAGGATAAAAATGAGTCTGGTAAAGAATGATTCGTAAACAGTGTGCGCATTGTATAATGTTTACTTAACTCTGGCAGTCCTCGAAACACTGCAAGACATGTAAATGGATGATTGTATAAACCATCTAAAGCTTCAGACTCTAATGTCAATAAATAACCATACAAGTCTTTACATTCTAATTTCTTTTTACTTGTTTCAGACATTTCTGTGTAACTTACTGCCTTGAAAGAACAAATTTATATTTATTTAATTATGTTTATAATTATAACTAGCTGTATACCCACCAAGATTTGGCTAATTGGTGCATATAGCTTTTTTGGATGTGGCAACCTTAAAATGGACTATTGAATTAAATAAAGACATACAAAAACTATATATAAACAAAAATCAGTTTGTTGTAAACACTAACATAACAAATCAAAATTATTTTTGTTTTAAATACTTCTAGAGCATGTGCTTTCTATTGTTGCAGATTTGCTCATTCTTTAAAATTGACCAATCAAAAACGATGTTACTATTAAACCCAAACAATGAAAATCTTAAAAATATATCATTCCGTCAGGTTGTTTTTTGTTCTTTTGATGGCAGTTGGCATAGTGGTGACCAATGAAAATGATTGATCAAAAAAATTGTAAAACACCTTAGGAAATCATTACACTATGGTATTATTATACAGATACTAAACAAAAAAAAAAAATAAATAAAAAAAAGTGCTAAAGCTCAAGAAAAAAATGCTAGGTTTACTTGCTGGAAATTAGTAAAAAAATCATGAGTTGCAATATTTTTTCATGGTAATGTTTTGGTATCTAACCAGCTCCAGCGTTCTGTTTGCATTTTTCAAAAGTCTTGGTCAAAAGTTAAAATTCTAGTTTTTTTAAGGGTTTTAGGACCTAATTTACCTGTTTCTAAATTTTGAACCAAAAATGAGGAAATGAGCAGGGAAAGCTTACGTTGTGCCGAAATAAGTTATGTAAATTTAGAACTTGATAATGATACATTGCAAGCAAAAAAAAAATTTTTTATATGTACATTTCATATTTCTCTTATGTTATAAACAAATACAATATTGAGATAGAGCAGCAGTTTTTGAATCAAAAATGTAAATATACTTTCGTTATTAAGAAATTTTTGATACTTCTAACTAAAAGCTATTTTTCCCCCAATCAAACACATAATTAAACCAACTTAATTTTCTTAGATGTTTAGTATGGTATTTTTTAGTAGGTATTTAGTAAGGTTGTCAATTTTTGAATATTTATTTATTAATAAGTTTTTGAGGATGTAATTTACCAATAGAATATAATCAAGAATTTTTTCCATAAAGAATCTATATGATAGGAAGTTATTCTGCAGTAAAAATTATGCCAAGAGAGTGTTATTAAACCAAAATTATTTTTTTAAACTTCCTTAAAAATTGCTAAAAAAACCTTTCTCTAGAACGTCTTGTATGTGACATAACCCTGCTAAATTGTTTTAGAAACGAAACTATGGAGCGTGAAGGTTTCGATCCAGTTTGTCTGAAGCATGATGGAAAGTGTGTATAAGTATGTATAGTCAAGGAAGTTAAAAAAACGGACCAGTACGTCTTTGGTCAAAAAACTATACATTATTTTTACAAAACCCCATTGCTACCATGTTTGCTTTTTTTTTTAAATTAACATCCATAACCCCTTAAGTGTCGTTTGACATTGTACAACAAATTTGATAACAAAAAACGTTAAATATCACATTTCAACCCAATCAACGATACAACCCAATAATTCATTTATAATTTGAATGTGCGCTTCAAACATGAAGCAATTTTAATGTATAATTTTTAATGTAAATTATTCACTTTTGAGATGTTAATTTATTCACTTTTGGGGTGTTAATTATAATACAATATACCATTTAACACAATTTATAATAGAATTACCACAATTTGCTGTGTTTTTATAACTGAACAAGACTTTTGAATAAAAAAACACATTTTTTCATGATAAATTTCAGGAATATACCGTTATATTGTGCACTCTAACACTGCTCTGCGTTTCTTTTTAGTGAATATATAAGTCAAAAATTTATAGATTTGTTGTTCTTTATTACTGGTTGGAATTACAGGGATATCATTTGATGGATATTAATTCGTTATATCTTTTCGGAGTAGTTTACCCTTTTTACTGAACAAGTCTCTTAAAGACCACTGTTGTTGATATTTGAAGGACACTTATCGGATATGTCTATAACAATAATTGAACAAGCAGTTGAGTAAGACATTATAATACTGAAACTCCTTCCACAAACGATAGACATGACAAACTGTAATCACTAGGTGCTGGTTGTTTTGTACCAAATAAAATTTAAAATATTCCTCACAAGATTTAAATTAATGCTTTAATTACATTTTTTTCATGCGATTTAAGTAAGCAGGTAAGTAGGTAAAATACAATGGCACTTCATATCTGAAAAAATAAACTCGAGATAACTCTATATAGTTTACGTGCATGTGGAGTAAATCACAGATAAAAACTAGTTCAAAACAATTAGCTTTACTATAATAAACAAAATTGTGAATGTAAAGCTACTATAAAATTTCAATTAGATAGAGTGTTATAAAAGAAAGTAAGTAATCAATTTTAGCAGAATATGTGCGTTTCCTAGCTAGTGATGTGTATTGTCAGTTTGAAAAAAAATGCATGCATTTTTTTAGCCTCTGTGCGCGCAGTTTTTGTAGAAATGGACAAGGAAAATTCACAAAGGAAAATTTCAAAAAAGACAACTCAGAAAGAAAGCAAATCCTCACCAATGCTTTCATAAAAATACACTCGAAACTTTGACAATACAACATGGAATATGTTTTTCTCTTTGACAAATAAAAATTGTGTTAAAAGCTTAGCATGCTACCTAGCTTAACTACACTGTATGCAGAGTTTTACCCAGAAACTCGATACCATATAGCTATATATATATATAGTTACTTCCTCACTAACTAATCTATAAATGTATCTTCTCATATATATCAGCGAATCATAAAAATATATATTTTTCAAAAAATTTCCTTGAGATTGAAAGAAATAATACTATTAAAATCAATATTCAGCTGTACACTTGTTTGTCGAGGGCCATTTTTTCTCTCTCTATCTATCATTCTTTATGCCATCGAAATCGCTGACATTAATTTCGAAAGGAAACCGAAGTAAATGACCTCATTCGACAGCACGTTGAGCTGAAAAAATAAAAGTAACAGTAACAACTCTCGAATAGCGCCCATTTGACATGGGCGCTATTCGAGAGGGGCGCTTGTTAAAAAAAAGAAGAGTAAGTAAGTAAGTATTTATTCACTATCAATAAAAATTTTACAAAATAAATGTTAAAAACGTCGTTTTAAAAAAAA